>CACRXK020001548.1:0-52840 GCA_902702795.2 Paramuricea clavata
AAACTTCGGAATATTACTAATTTTGTGATGCTCTTTCAAGCTGTGGTGAAATGTTTGTCTATAGATCAAAATTTTGTTCATTAGGGAATAGGTCCATTGAACACAATACCTTGGCATACCTTATTACCCTTGCACGGCTTGCAGGATTTGTTTGCTTATCCTCATGTAAGTTATGTGCTGTCATCCATGTAAATTAATCATGACTTACTTATATATTGGGATATGTTCCAACTGTTTCTCTTCGTTAATGCGATGCGTTAAGTCCGATTGCTCGTTATCATATGGCGCCAGGATAAGATAAAGAACGACATTCTTTAAAGCCTAAGAAATTTTCAAACTGAAACTTTGGAGATCATGTTGGAAAGGGTCGTTACAAATATAAGGGGTAAAATAGTGCAGACGGGACTGACCACCTGACCGACCGACCAACTGTTTGGCTGAATAATTGACTGACCAACTAACCGTCTGACCTACCAACCAACCATCTGGCTAAATGACTAAACAACTGATGGACTTGATGACTGAATGACCAATCAATTGACCACCTGGCTGGCTGAATAACCGACCAACCAACGGATCGGCAACTGACTTAATGACTGACCAACCGACAAAGTGACTGCTTGTCTGACCAACCGACCAAGTGACCAGCAAACTGACCAACCAACCAACCGACTGAGTGACTGCTTGTCCGATCAAGTGACCAGGAAACTGACCAACCAACCAACCGACTGAGTGACTGCTTGTCTGATCAAGTGACCAGGAAACTGACCAACCAACCAAGCAACTAGTTGACTGAATGGCTGACCACCCATCTGACCAACCGACTGATGCATTAGTAAGTAATCCAAATATACATGCACACATATAATAGAAATGAGAGTAGCCTGCAAGCAGGCTCTCAAGAGTTATTTCCCACCTCTTGCCACTTGTTTGGGTCTTGTTGAACTGCAGGGGTGTTATATACAGCATGATAATACTTGCAGATATTGAGATAATCTGAATCATGTTGAGCTAGCTCTATCATCAGCTTATAGTATCGCAATTTAAGATCCTAGAAAAAATATGCAAGTGAGTTTTCGTTTAGATCTGACAGAGCTATCCCATACCATCTGAAGCCAATTTTTTATTAAACCACGTTCTTACTGGTTCATTGTTATTTTCAAAAAACTTGATGCTAATTTTTTTGCTAATGATCTGTGCTCGAATGTAATCCTTTTTCGCCAAACACAATCTTATTTGCTCTAAAATAAAGTCCACTTTCTCGTTCTTCTCCATCGAACCATAAGTTTCAACCTAACAAAATACCACATAAATTTTTTAGTGTTGTTTGGTCAGAAGCTTTGCACTGTAATGTAATAAAGCTAAATTGTTAGTCTTCCTAAGTACCTGAAGCTCTTGTAAGACCTCTGCTGCCTCTGTTTTTCATGAAATAGAAAAAAAATACATGATTTATTACTTAATTATAAAAAAATATATGATTTTACTTAAAAAAAAAATACATGATTTTACTTAATCATAATGTATATAAAATTGGTGGTATGTGGTACATTGAGACACAATGCAATGACAGTTACATGTATGACTAAATGGAAACTAGGAATTTTACTCTCATTGCAATGTTGTGGAATGAGGACTGACGAACCTGAAATATCCCCATCCTCTTCTTTCAAGGTAGCCAAGATTTTTGTCAGTCGTGCTCTCTCTAACTCAACATATATCTAAACAGTGAGTGATGCAGAAGTAAAATCAGAGAGTGTACTGCTATCTACCCATGCACTAACGGTTTTTTACAACTATTAACTGTCCCCCCAAAACACTTTCAAGGCAGTTAAAATGAAGTTGTTCAAGTTAATTTGTGACATGAAAACAATTTTTTCCCTGTCAGAAACTCAGCAACATAAAAAAAAGTTCAAAACAAAAAACTGTGAAAAAGATTGTGAAGACACAATTGTTAAATTAACCATCTTTTACTAATCGATGCAGTCTGGTCTATTATTCTCAAACAAGGTACTATGTAAAGGTTATAATCTGGCAGGGGTGAACAGCCTCTGAAGCTGCAACCCAAGCTGTATAGGTAAATTTAATCTTCTGTGCAAAAATAAAACCAGCAAAAAAGCTGAAAAACCCCTCTACCTTTCCGGCAGTTACAGTTCGTAGTGTTTCAATAAATTTTAGTTTTGTTTCTCTATCTGGCGTCTGATCGACATATGTAAAAGCTTCTTGGATCATCTTAGTAACAGCCTGTTTCAGCTGGTTTCTTCTCTTTGTCAAAATAAGGATGTGCTCATTCAGGAGTTCCCACTCTTTTTGTTCAAAACACATCTTGATGACTGTAACCAGCAGTCGACTGGTTGAGGCGAGGTCTGCTCCCTTTGTTGACAAGAAAAGGCAAATGAGTTACATAATACATTGATGCAATATGGTACACAAAAGAGTAAAATAATAAAGTAGGGCGCATAGGGCGTAATGCAACTTAATTGATTAAACTTAACTTAAGCTGTAATGGGCACTACTTTATTATTTTACTGTCTAACACATGATGGTTTTACAAATGAAAAAGAAAAATTAAGAATGAAACAGAGAATGGTGAAACACGGATATATTGAGAAAGAGAGACTAGAATACTGGGACTTACAAGTCTTGTTTGTTTTTCAAGAGACAGAAGATTTTCCAAAGCTTGATGCAATTTACCTTCCTATAAAATTTTTTTAAAAATTGGCATAAGCAAGCTGACATTTTAACATTTGACTTTAAAGGAACGTTCACACGCAACGATTAATCGGCCGACAATTTCATGTTTTGCAGAATGTTAATGACTAATGTTGTCAGATGATGTTGATAACGTTTTTTTTTCTTCCAAATATCATTTAATTAAAGCTGAATCGGCCCGATTAATCGTTGTGTATAAACATACCTTCACATTCATATAATTATAAGCAATATTACAAAGCATAAGTTTTTACGGTTTGTTTTCAAGCTATCCCTTGTAGTGTAGTGGGCAAAGCAGTGGTATGCCAACCCAGAACTACCAAGTTCTATTCCTGGTCAAGCCAAATTCTTTTCACATTTTTTCTTGTAATAGATTTGGTGGTAAAAGGTTTTTTTATGTCTCTGTGATAATGGACTGTTATTTTTGTGATGAGGTTTTAGTTTTGTGCCAGGGTAGGCATTACTAAATTTTAGTTTTAACTACCAGAAACAAAGTAATGTCAGATTGAAATGTCAGATCAAAAACCACAGAACAAGAAGATCCATTGAACTTGAACATATGAGATATATTCTTGTGAATTAATTCAAGAATCTTATCAGGTATAATATATAGTCACATGGCAGTGATGGCACATAGTTTACAAAAGTAATATTTAATAAATTAAAAACTACAAATTTCAACACGGTACAAATTGAGAAATATGTACAGTACGAAGCCCAAACTTAAACTACGCTTTAGACCCGTTCTAACCTTAACTAATGCTTCACAGTTTGGAATCAGTTCATCGACAGTGGACGAGAAATCCACGTCCATTTTAACTACATTTCCTCTCGTGTCTGTTGCGGTCGCCATCTTGAAAAATCGTGAAACAATTAAAGAAAGTGTTTCCATTCGAGATAGAAAATTTCCAGAATTTCCTAAGGAACAAAGATTGATTGATTTACCGGATTAAAATTTCGGATTAAACGGATTAGGGTTAAGATTACTAATGGTAATGTAAAGCTAGAATGGTAAAGCAATGGATGGCAAGGATTAGGGTTGGAATTAAGGTTAGAATTAAGATTATTAGGTTTTTCCGTTTTTGTGACCTGTGTATAGTGTATATATAGAGTTCAGTGGATCTAAATTAGAACCCAGGCGTTTACTGCCCACTCGGTGGCGGGAATCCGGCCATGTGTAATTTTAAATTTAAATCCCAGTCATAGATGTCCCAGTTAAAAAATATCAAAGTTCAAAGGTATTTATTGTTGGTAAGTAGAAACAAGTTGTATATTTGTGCTTTCTTTGTGAGATGAAGACATTTATAGTCGCAGCATTTTGTAAAACAATGGTAAAAAGGCCTAAAAAACTACGAACAAACCACAACCGCGTTGTTGGTTTTGTTCTACTGAGTACGTGTTGCAAATAAATTTATAATTTATATAGACTGTTTATTTATTGCTATACATATATTTCCTCATGGACATACTGATTTCAGGGCCTGTTTATATGGAAGCGAGCGCCTGTATGGAAAGAGACTTTTGTATGCTGGACATGTGAGCCAAATACTAGTAAATATATTGCTGTACAGCTGGCTGTACAGGGATGGAAATTTTACCTGGATGGAAATTCTCCATATAAGCACTCACAAGCGGGCTAGCCCGGTTGCCGGGATGAAATTTCAAAGATACAGCCACAAGCTATTTTTAACAACTGTCAAAACCATATCAAAACAACAAAATTGTCCTGGCAAGTGGGATGAAATTTTCTCATATAAACACCAGAGAAATTCATCCCGCTTACCAGGCTGTCTTGCTAAGTGGGCCAGCCTGGCTTCCATATAAACAGGCCCTTAGGTATGTATAACAGCATGCTCATGAGTAATACTGGTCTTTAAGGTATGTATATGACTATGGGCATGAGCATACTGATTTTAGGTATGGTCATGAGCATACTGATTTTAGGTATGGTCATGAGCATACTGATTTTAGGTATGGTCATGAGCATACTGATTTTAGGTATGGTCATGAGCATACTGATTTTAGGTATGGTCATGAGCATACTGGTTTTAGGTATGTATATGAGTGTGGTCATGAGCATACTGGTTTTAGATATGTATATGAGCATGCTTATGAGCTAGCATGTTGGTTTTAGAAATTTACATACGACGGAAGTTTTATATTTGACTTACACAGGAAATTTTATTCTTGCATTTTGCTGCCAGGAAGAGAACTATACTTTTTAGGCCTGTGTAACTGAATCAGTTAAGCTAGGAGGCAAAATACTATTCTCATTTATACTTGATCAATCAAAAACAATGGGAATTATGACAGTCAGCTGGAGATAGCTTATCTGCTATCTATATGTGAGAGTTTTCTCAACTTTCATGGCTTCATCAAACAAGATTCATGCAGATAGGTTGAGAGGTTGTCAAGCCAGGGTTTTCTTAACTGATGTTCATTGCTTCATCAAACAAGAACAAGAGTTGTATGAGAGTTGGCAAGATAGTGCTTACGTCAAAGTTTCTCAACTTTTATTACTTTGATCAAATGAGAACTGTGTTCATGAGAATTCACTATTAAAGCATGAGTACCGGTACCCAGGGGTACCCATTATTATTCATTTCTTTAGAAATTGATTGTTTTCATGGTGTATGAACACAGAAATATTTGCATATAGCATGACCAAATTGTCGGGCTGGCTTTGCCACTGCCAGTACCTGGGGAGTTTTAAACCTTGTCCCCAGTTTATATTTCTCCTTAAGAGTCCAGCATGCGCTTCTTGCTTAATTGGTCAAACAAGAACATGATCATGCACTGTAAAAAAGATTGGTTAAATCAGCCAATAAACTGATTATCTCAGATTCATGAGTCTGCATGAGACAATCAATTTGTAGGCTTGTAATTGTATTTGTTTTTACAGTGTGCGCAATTCAACAAAACAAAACAAAACATTTTTCCGTTGATGGCTTTTTCCATGAATACATACTTAGTTTATAATGTGAAACTATGAAAGGTGTGTTTAAATTGGGTTTGGTAATTGATGGATAATCCAAGCTTATGTACTGTTTAATAGACGAGCAGGAGTGTTTTATTAGGTTTAAAGCCACCAGCGCGCATCGCGAGTGGCTTCAGTTAGACCTAATAAAACACGACCTGCGAGTTTATTAAACGGCTTCAAACACGACTACAAATTCAATAGAAATACTGTCCTATTAGTATTCTTTTTATAAAGAATACTAATGAGGACACGACTACAATAGATACTGCCTTATTAGTATTCTTTATATAAAGAATACTAATTAGGAGTGTTTTATCAGGTTTAAAGCCACTGCACGTGACATATGGCTGACATGATTTGCCAGTGAGCTTACGAATTATTAATGAGTGTTTGAAACACAATTTAAGACCTTTTTGCAAGCATTCCTGGTTGGGTCTTAAATTGTATATACAGCTATTTCAATTAAGGTTGTCCCCGAGCAAAGCGGAAAAGTCGAATACGATCGCGAAAGGCTGCTGGGAATCGCTAATAAATTCATTCATTACACTGGCCTGTAGGCCAAGTGTCTTAAATCCCTCTTTTTCTGTTTTTTCCGTACTCGAGAAATGGAGTTTGCGTTAGCTCATCGCAGGCTCACCTCGGTGTATATGATAAGCTCGTATTTATGTACGTAATAGTCGACTCATGCTTGTGGTACATGTTTCGTTTATTAGCCCATACACTTGTACGCACGCGCACAATTCCAAACTCCAATGGCGACTTTTCACAGAGTGATCAAACTATATTTTACACAGTTTCGCTGAATTTTCAAAGAATTGTGCCGGTTTCCTGTGGACATCCGTTATGTACTTGTGTTAATTTTTGCGTCGCACTCTGGACTTTCTTGCCTGTTGAATTAATTTAATGTTTTTCTTTTTGTATTTTAATTTATTAAACGACTAGAAAACCCCAAAATTTCATAAATTTATACCCAGGAAATTTATACAATATATTGGAATATAAACAAGGACAAACTCTCCTAATTCCTTACGATAGTGTTAGTCAAATGTCGACAATATACCTTTAAATACTTGTATTAAAATCCGCGCAGTACTAAGAATTAAGAGAATTCGCGTAGCTCTGGCGGCTGGGTGCGTACTGCGCGAAATATAATTCGCGCGAAAAGCTTTGTGGTAGCTATACTAAAGATAAAGCGTGCCTTCAAAATACCAACAAGAACTAGAACCATTATTGTATGGTTCTCATTTGCTAGACTTGCCACAAGTCGACCTCGAAGAAATGCATTTCGTTCGAGGTCGACTTGTGGCAACTGGCAAGTCTATTCATTTGCCTGATATAATAATATTTAGTTCGACGCGAATTTTAATACAAGTATGGTATCATATTTCATAATATAACAAACAATGTAAACTTGCCATACATTTTGCCGAACATAACTTCGGCCCCTTTGGACATATCTTTTTCGTAATAATATTATTGGGACCAGAATCGAAAACACTATTTATAGTGTTATTTTCAAGCTTGTGTCTTGGGATTTTCATCTTTTATTTCGGTATTTACAGAATATTTATATTTTTAGCGCGGCGATCAAAACAACGCGCTGTTTAAGAAAAAACGGAAATCGATTCTGTAGGTCGGCATGATTTGCATGTGCATCAATCGAGCTATAAACGTGCGTGCGAGTAAAAACCAAATTCAAAAATTTGAAAAATTCAAAATAAATATTCCTACTCTGTGCCGTATTCAAACGAAACTTTGTACATGAAAGCGCTTGAATACAAGATGTATTTTACTCACATTAACTCTAAGCAAATTCTGAAGAGTTACCTGTTCTAGGGTGCATTGCATGTCAATGGGTTAATAAGAGACCAATGTCAGATGTGTTTGTTAACCCATGTACTGACAGTACTCTGCTACTAACAAGTAAAATCATCTGGCGTTACAGTGTAAATTGGTCTGGCGTTAGCCAGAGTTAATACTAAATTGCATTGTCAGCTAATAGGTTAATAGACCTTAATGTCCACTTTTGACCCAATGGCTCCATTTTCATGTTGGCTATTTACTCGTATTCCGTGCACACAATTTAAGAATGAGTTTGTGAACGGGCTTAAATGATAAACGAGAAGGAAACATTGGGGATTGAATAATATAACCGAGAATTGTCTGGAAGTATAAATTTTTGCATTCAGTTTATACGCCATAAAGGCAGCACTTTCCTTGCGATAGTAACTCCTAGTAATAGATTTGCACCATTACGTCTCCCGAAAAGATCTTTTATTTTTTTAAAAAGTCCATAAAATTTGCTTGCGGTTTGAGATTTGTATTCCTGCCTTTTGCACCATAGCACGTATCTCGTTATTTTCAGGCCAGTGTGAACGCCTGAGCAGGCGTCTTGTTCATTAACGATTCCCAGCAGCTTTTCGCGCTCGTATTCGACTTTTCCGCTTTGCTCGGGGGACAACCTTGATTGAAATAGCTGTATATATGCTCACTTGGATTATCCACCAAACCCGGTATTCTAGTTTATAATTATATCATTGCTATAGTTGACAAGCAAATTTCGTGCTTGAGCAATGCGTAACGAAGCGCGGTTTGCTTTAGCCTGCGCGCAGACTATATAATGACATTATATAGGGCCAATGAAAATTGATATCATGTTTCTCGTCCACAATTTTCAAAAATTTGGAGCGGGATTTTTTCATTTTTCATTATTTTTTGTATTTGAATTCTGCTTGTCAATAATTTCCTTGACCCAGTAAAAACCCCCATAAAAATCTGAAGTATTAAAAATTGGTGTATAATTCATTTTAATTTAATACGTCCTACACTACAGTCTACAGACTACAGTATATTTCTTTACATACCAGGGCTGACATGAAAAATAGAGGCATTCTGGCGAGTAATATCTTTAGAAAGATACAATTTGAGTTGCGCTTGCGGAATACAGCAATAAGACTTTGATCTGGAGATGAATTTGGTGTTTTTTAAGCCTATTTTTTAAAAATAATGAATAATGAAAAATTTTCGTGCGGCACATAAATCCTATGCGGGCGGGGACGAGAAACATGATATTAATTTTCATTGGCCTAGTTTGCGCGCAGGCTAGGTTTGCTTGAGACATCAGTGTTTATAGTCGAGCAGATTCTTCTTAAAAATCGGACAATTCGCTAGGCATTCTTGTTAAGTTAGAGAAATTAAATGACAGATTGATGTTGCATTATTAAGCTGTCAATTGCATGCGTTGCAGACAGAGGAGTTTCAGCATGTCTTAAAGAATGAAATTAAGATTAACATTTCTATTGCGCAAATTCACATGTGGATATGATTTATGCGCTTTAAGCCCCGCAGTTTTCATTAGGCGGAATTTTGCGCGGAGCGGAATTTTTCTTTGTCCGGTAATTTCTTGGGTGGAACTAATTAGAAAAGACAAAGAGGCTTTACATTTAACAATTATTCACACTCATAGAGGTGAAGAATTATTTTGCATGGTATACAACAACAAAACAAAAATGACCAAAAAACAACGAAAATATTTTTTAAAAAAATTGCCAGCTCCCACAATGGTTGTAAACAAAACCGTATTTACACGCTTTTATCATTAAAATTCATTAGAAATAGCTTTAAAAAATACCTCTATACACACTGTTATTCCGTTTTGTAGCTTTCTTCGTGTTTGGCGAAACTGCAGCTTCACTTAGCACAAAAATGTGTTCGTCTGGAACGGTTAGCACTATTTTCCATCCGGCAAACCGCCCTATCGATTTTCTAAAGTCGTTTCTTTTTGGACGGCTTTTTTATTAATTCACTAACGGTTAGAGTTAGGGTTGCTGTTCGGGGTTAGAGTATCTTCCGAAAACGACGTCAGGTCAGTTTGCTGGATGGAAAATAGTGCTAACCGTCTGGAATGGAACGAAACGTGGCGCCATTTTGGTTTTGTCCGGTGCAAGGATATGAGGAGCTGAACAGCCAATCAAACTGCGCGAAAAGCACTTTCCACCCCCCTCCCCCCGAGTATATCATCAGTGCTGATAAGTATTATACGCTTACCTGATTACATACTTAGCCTAGACTATTTTATCCTTACAAAACTATGATATGACTTTCTTAATTTGTTACCCAATCCTTAAGCGGTTCTGTTTTTCATTTACCCAACCTTTTACTTGCTCAAAATGGTGTTTACATAACCTTTTTCTCTTCGGTGCAACCCCCCGCCATAAATAATGACCGGGCCCTTCGTCTGTCCGCGTTTGCGGAAGAAATATTTTTTAACTCTTTTTATAGGCAGACTGTTACAGTCTTTCTTTATTTTGCTTCATTTCTGAGTCTTTCTTTATTTTGCTTCATTTCAGAGTCTTTCTTTATTTTGCTTCATTTCAGAACGTGACACGAAAATCCAACTTCGGCCGTGATACTTTCCCGCCGAAACTTCATGGTGATCGTTCAACCAATCAGCATGCTTCACCGCTCGCAACTTGTCTTCTGATTGGCTGACCCGTGTCTGGAAATTCAATCTAATTACATTGAAATGCTGATACTCGATGAAACAATTCGCAACAGTTGTGATTGTGACGACGTTGTCCCACTTGAAATAGAGGAAACTAATTATAGATTGTAGAACTATCCAAGTCGATATTCAACGTTATTGCGGCTTTGGAAAAGTCTACAAGACTGCAGAACCAAAGGTTTGTATCTGAAAGAGATTTTAAAGAAATATATTTGTTTGTATGTGAACAAATGCTTTTTATTTCCAAAAACTCAATAGCGTATTGTTGGCTATTCCAAGGTCATGTTTTCAAACTAGACACAATTATATCAGGCACTGGGGAAGTCGATTAAACTTTTTGAAATTCGGCAGATATTCAATTATATAAAGAGCTAATACAGTGCTTATGCTTGTACAAAACCGCATCTGAGTTTGAATGGGAATTAAATAATACATAATGCCCTAACTCAGCTAAAATGATCAAAATATTAATTATCCTTTTATGTTGTTGTGTGTTTGTATGTGAGAATAGTTTGAAGATTTCTGGAAGTCTCAAGATAGTGCCACGCATGAAATGCAAATTTTAAAATATGTATATTGCGTATAGCATTGTGTAAGAGTTAACTATTGTTATAATGCTGGCCCGATAGGTCATAGCGTATATTGATAGCTCAGACATAAATATCCTGGGATCTACTAGCATACAGATAGTTTATCACTTTAGGCTGTTTAGTTTTTCAGACTATTTTCATCACTAAAACAAGTGCAAATATTTTTGTAGTATTTTTAATACGCAGTATATTACCTCGACTATTAATCTTAACCGGAATATATATAAGAGCAATTTAATAAAATCGCTTTCCGCTATTTTAGTACATTTCAAAACAATACGTCGGCTTACCGTCAAGTAATTTCCTGTGTGATTTTTTCTCCGTTTTTGTACAACTATAAAAGCGCGGAAAAGTGTAAAATTTATATATGCCAGTGCTGGGGTATATATTTTACGAAATTACCTCATGCCAGCATGCCCGGGGGAGGACGCACACAGCTTGTGTATAATCCATCTAATGTACAATACAACCGATGTGGAGAAATTAAGCTCTAGATCAATAAACCCTTGTTTGCGTTTATTTACAAAAGCTAAAAGATTAATGCTTTACGCTACGGGCATACGCGCAAATCCACACACCACAGCTACAACATTCACTCTAAATCCTCCAGTTTGCGCGATCTAATGTTAAAATTGCGCGCGCTATTGAAAGACGCAAAATATGCATAATGCGGTCATTGTTCGCGCTTGCTCGGGCTGACGTTAAGTTGCCTGCGGGTATATACACTCACAACTATCCGAGAAATGATGTCTCGCAAATATGCAAACATTCGCTTTGGCGTGCATTTGTTCTTGTGGACAGATAGTATTATATTTTGTGAGTATATTAATCTGGTAGGCTCGACTTCAGCTGTTGTGGACTTCTAGTGGTTGTACATAAATATACCTCAAAAGCGCAAAGGGAGATATCACGTAGTCCTTAATATGGTTCGTCTAACGGTTATTGGTTCGAAACATTTTCCAAATTGAAGAAATAGAGTGGATTCTATATAAATTATAAATTAAAGGAGGGTCTTCATGTAGTTCTGCAAACCAATGGAAGGTATAGAACCATTTAGTGAAATTGTTTTTGAAATTTTTTCTATCGTATATCCGCGTTTAGGCAAACTCTCCGAGACTGAGCCGGTGTACGAATTAGTCGCTGGAAGTGCTGGATAACCGCGAAGTCTTACAAATCTAAACCAGGACGCTTATGTATAGCTAGTATATGTGTGCATCACGGTTTAAACTTAAACTAATCGAAATGAAAACTGATTAAACAACAACTTCGTATTTATAAGCTTCTCGTTCACATGTAGTTCAAGGGATATAAGTACGCATTTTAGAATTTAGTATACTGATATGACCCTTTATTATAGGCACCAGGCTCATGTCTGATAAGCACACTTTCAAAGTGAAGTATAAAGTACTGTACGCTTCAATTTCTAGCAACCCTTTTCAGTTTAAAATAATACAATGTCATAAACTAGCATAATATGATATTAAAACACATGAAATTGCCACTCAGTAATTATGTCTTTGCTCGTGGCCGCACTGTAGCTGTTCAGTGGTTGTAAGTCGTATTCAAGTATATCAGTGCTGTTGTTTGATAAATCGTCAGTCAATACACACGTACAATAATATATATGTAGAAGATTTATAGTTCTATTGATTTGTGGTAGATGGTATAATGCACATGATATAAAAGTCCTAAAATGATAACGAATTGCAAAGGTCGACGAACCTTTACTTGAATCATCGATTTGTGCATGCTTTAGCCTTTATGTTTAGTCTTTAGACCAGCGAGAATTTTCTCCAAGTCCATGCTTTATACTTGGAAACTTATTTTCAAACTTCGTTGCCAATTCACTTGCAGCGTTTGCATGCAACACAATTGAGGTTGTTTCTGAAACCGATTGGTTTGCAAGTTTGCAAATGTGCAGATGAAGCACTTGCCTTACATGGCAGTAAATATAAGTTGCTAACCAGAGACTTCAGTGAGTGTTATGCATGGACCAGTAGATGGCGTCAGAAGTGTTGAGGAAACAAAACACAAGTTGCTTTGATAGTGCTCGTTGCTCAAAAACAGTTCTGCCGAACAGATACATTGAACTAAATCTTTCAGCCGGCAGTGATGATTTCCACCAAATCGAAGACACAGCAGCAATAAACTCGAACGTCTGTGCCAGCGCATGCAGGTAGTGACAAAAACACCAGAAAACTTCGGGTTGACTAGAGGAATTCAACTTTAGAGCGAAGGCCCTTCGTCGGTCAGGTAGCAGTGAATATAGATCAGTGTAGTGACTGTAGTCTACAGTCTTACTGTGCAGTGAGTCTCACTGATGATATGATTAACCATCGAAGTTGCTCAGGTTTCAGACACTTGTCTATAAGCAACATTTATAAAAGGGAATTTTATCAAAGGCTTCAACATAAGGACAATGGTTTTCAGTACAAAAGAAATGAGTTATTTGGCAGTGAAGTCTAACAGGAGTTTTAGTTTTAGACGTCATCTCTGTTTATGGCGGCAAAGTATATTTTATACAACGCTCATACTCGGCTATAGCATAATTTTTAAGGCTTGAATAGAACTCTCTCTTTGGCAGGCAAAGACCTGTCGATACTTATGAAACTGTCAACTGTGTCAAATTTATAGAATGACTCTGAATATACATGAGGGCATGACTGCCATGACTTCCTTCAGTCCAATCAGTAGGACCCACAACGCGAACCCCGACGGCTAAAATACTAAATGATTCCAAAGAAAGCTCGACGTGTCAATTATAAAGGCAGTCCTGCACAGGGGTTTTATACTTGAGAAAATTTCTAGTTATAGTGCTGAACCGATTTGCCGAGTAGCACTATATAGTTCCTGTGGCTTGAGTTGACTTGCAGTCGCTGTACTTATGCAGAACGTAAAAATCTGTGTTTACCGTTGTAAACAGAGCGAGGACGACGGTAGGATTTAAATTGTTCATTTCTTTTTAAAAATACGAATTTCTTTGTATTAATAGCCGTCGTCGTCGCCTTATCGTTTTCGTACATTATTGACTTTGGCTATGGTTCATCGTAACTTGGCGTCCTATATCCTTAAAACTCCCCCTGAGTCATATAGTCCTCGATGCCGAGGCTGCTGACAATATGCTATCTACCCGTTATATCTAGCGCATTCCTAACGGCAACAATGAGCAGTTTAGTCTACGAGATGGCCATCTAACCTCAAGCAAAATTTAATCCAAACAATGAAGCAGATAATTAGTAATAGACTTGACAAGTTGTTACTACTGCCGTAATTGTTGGTTGTCAGTTCCTACAAGACACTATTAGTATACACTTAGCTCCAAAGAGCACACCATGTTATCGGTGACATTCAGACTTTACAGCGAACTCTATGTACGTATAGATTCTCGAGCAATAGTCGGCTGCTTATGCTGAAACAGAGTCCCTGGGAGATGATCTATTGACGTCAATGTTTAATCGATATAACTTAAGGACAGCACGAGGACAACACTCTCTTGTTGTACGATTGAGTTATCTATCAGATGTTTCATAACGCACGCTATGCAAAAAATCTTAACCTTACCCGCGCGTAAATTTCGCGCAAATACCAGACGAGGAAGCGCACTGGCGATGCGCAAGTTTGTAAATTTGAGTCTATCTTCGTTTCGTGGATTCTGGAGTCTCTGTCTTTACTCCGATTGTTCGCGTTTTTTAAAAGTTAATGTATTGACATTTATGTAACTTGATTCGCAGCACGTCCGATACCCACCGAGAAATGTTCAAACAATATGCACTTTTTGCGTTCGATTTTTGTCTTAAAAATCGTCGTGTTTTCGTAAATCCGCGCAAACTATGCAAATTAGGTAGTGTTGAGGTTAACCACAAAGTGCGCAAATATTTTTCTAAGGTATTACCCGCTGCATATACGCAATGAGCCATTGCTGGCATTTTAGAGCGGTCAACTGAACGCAAAGAGTAGACTCTTTGTCCTTTGTTTTAGCCACACTTATGGTAAACAAAGTATTCGTTACACACAGCTTTCATACTGACATAGCGATGTCGAAATGCGTTTCTTCCAAGTTATATGGTTAAATTTACGGGAAATTGTTAGTTCTAGTACTGGTAGTATCTACTTGTGAATCATTGAGTGGAAAGAGCTTATTTTGGAGTTCTCAACTGGGGTCAAATTGATATATCATATGCATTGTTGCTGCAGGATGGTTTACACAGCATTGTATTTCAAGGTTGGATAATATTTTCAGGGAGTATTGCGTGTTTACATGCTGGTATGTTTGCTTGAAGTTTTTCTACGAGCGGTCCAAGATTATCTTCATTCTGTGGTTACTATTACTGCGATTGTGGTTTTAATAGTTGTTAATTAAGAAGTGCTTGAAATATTGAAAGGTTTACGTACCTACTCGGCAATACGCCAATGAGGTAAGTCAGCACATGCATTTATCATACTTCATTCGTACAATTAAACTAAACTATTCTAAACTAAAAACTGGTTTACACTATTAAAGTTTCTGTGATCACAGTAGGAATTTTGCATATAGGTAAATTCTATAAGTTTTGAATGATTTGTAAGACATTTTCGAGGCAAATGACCCATTGTTTAACAATGAGTCAGTTCCCCTCAAACATTTCTAACAAATTCTTGAAAACTTAGAATTTACCTATGGCTATGAAATTTTATTTATACTGGATTGCTCTGTTAGATTTATACAGTTCATCCTAGAGGTCCAGTTTAAATCGCCCATCCCTTATTAGTACAGTTTTACAACGAAAGAAAACCGAAGCTATATATTCAATCTATTGATATTGGATAGCTCTATCAGTTCTAAACTGTTCTTTTTTAGAGATGCAGTAAGTCGAGTGAATTCACTACTTTATCATGTCCAGTTTATGTTAGCACAGTGTTAGTGTGCATCACAGCCCTATAATGCTATATATACAATCTATACTAACTTTACCTTAAGAAAACCTACAAGCTTCAATGAAATTTAGCCCTGTTAGGACTTTGTAGTGCTAATAGAATTTCTCTTCGAAATTTACATTCATATGGACTATATTTATATTATTGAGTTTTTGAAGAGCAGTAACAATTTTAAGAGGTTGTCACCAGAATCCATTTCCAGCAGCGAACAATTTTATGAAATACAAAACGAAACACTATAGACCCTTTAGGTATAATAAAACACGCACAGCGAAGTTTTAAATTGCTTCAAAAACGATCCATCCAGGGAAATCTCTATCACATATAAAGATACGACACGCTTATGATTTTTCTTTGTTTTTTTCCTCGTGAATTATTAATGCGTTTTTGAAGTACTTGGGCGCTTTCCATTTAATGGTCTGACCGGTCAGACCTGAATTTTTGTCTCTGTATCAATGGAAAGATCTGGTCTATGTTTCACAAATATCTAGTGAAAATGGACCTCATTCTAATTTTATCTAAATTCTCCGGTCAGATAGGTCCGAAGCCCAAACGTTTTGTGTTCCATTCAACTATTTGACCGGTCTGGCCGTGTAAATGGAAAGCGCTCCTAGTTAAAATTTGAGGTAACTCTTATTTTGAGGTATACATTTTTTATAGTTTAAAACGAGTCTTGGGCACTGATCGAAGCATTGCATGGGTAGAATAGAAAATAAAAAGAAAGTTTTATTGTTTAAAATTGATCATATATGTGCATGTATTGTACTGCCGTGGTTTGTGTGTAATTGTGTTCGAGTCCCAATTGTTACCTAACTCCTCTATATAATAAACAGGGTTCGTACAAAACTTGAATGTCCTTGAATTTGAAAACAAAAATTCAAGGCTTTGAATGTCCTTGAATTTGTAAAGAAGTGCTTGAGTGTCCTTTAATTCTTCTTGCTTTAGTTTTTGGATATTTTCTGAAATTGTTTGACATTCAAGACGGACATTTTGTTGAACTGATTTTGCATGTTCATATCTGACCTCATTATAATGTTACGTTTTGAACAATTCAACGTCAGATTTTGCTGATTTCTAACGCCTTCAGTCCTTGAGTCCTTCTTTAGTCCTTGAATTTGCTGATACATGGCCTTGAATGTCCTTGAAAAGTCCTTGAATTTGACTCTTCCTGACATGTACGAACCCTGAATAAAATGTCATAAAATATTACAACAAAGCCAAAGGTGAAAAAAAAAAAGATAATACCATGTAAATGACAGATATACACGAGTGAAGTGGTCCACCACCGCTACTTACAGTGTAAGGATGTGTTAAGATCGATTTACACTGCCCAACTTTTGCCTAAAACTGTCGCATGCAACCTGCTCACAACTTGAGTTGTACTGTGTAAATCAATGACACAACTCACTTACGACAACGTAGATGAGTTGTGTGTTTGATTTACACAGTACAACTCAAGTTGTAAGCAGGTTGCATGCGACAGTTTTAGGCAAAAGTTGCGTAGTGTAAATTGGCCTTTAGTGTACACACGTAAAACTCTCGCATCTTGTAGCAAGTCTGCCAACAAGCCGTCAACAAGTTGTGTTCGCACTGCTTGTCCCAAGTTGTGGACAGGTATGGAACAAGCTGGTAACAGTTGCAACAACTTTGTTGATAATTATTATCAGACTTGTTGCAAGGTTGTTCCAACAAGTCCGATATGACATAACAATATTGTCACAACCTTGTAACATTCTTGTTATATCATGACATTCCCAATTGTTGTAACAAGTATCGAACAACTTGTTAACGGTTCTAACAACCTTGTTGATATTATCAGACTTGTTGCAAGATTGTTCCAACAGTGTGACAATATTGTTACAACTTTGTGTCGTCAACCATATAACATTTTTGTACTAGTATCAGACTTGTTAGAACAACCTTGTAACAAGTGTGATAATGACATCAAGCAAAGTTACAAGTTGTTAACAGCTTGTTCCAAACTTGTTACAACAACTGGGAACAAGCAGTGCGAACACAACTTGTCGACAGCTTGTGAACAGATTTGTAACAACTTGTTTGCAGAACTGGAACAACTTGTGCGTTTTTACGTGTGTAGCTAGCTATATGCCAATAATAAGAAGGCTGCAGATTTTTCAGGGATAAAACTACCTGAAAAATACAAGGAGAACTTCGACTTTTTCCAGGTAGTTGTATCCCTATCAATCCCCCCCCCCCCATCTTTCTGCTTTCCAGTTGAGCGTTCTCATACCTGCGTGCATGAACGGAAAGTTTAAATCTTTCCGCTATAAATACTAAAAACATATTAAGTCATACGCAAAACTGAAGGCTGTCTTTCTATTCATTCATTTATTTCGTTATTTCATCAGTACCATTTAAATGGAATTAGACTTTTCCGTCAGTTCACATAGATAGCATAGTCTACACACGCAAAAATCTCACATCTTGTAGCGCGTCTGCCAACAGCCGTGAACAAGTTGTCTTCGCACTGCTTGTCCCAAGTTGTCAACAAGTTTGGAACAAGCTTTTGACAACTTGTAACAACCTTGTTGATATTATCAGACTTGTTGCAAGGTTGTTCCAACAAGTCCAATACAATGATGATATAACAATGTTGCTACAACCTTGTGTCGTCAACCTTGTAACATTCTTGTTATATCATGACTGTATCAGACTTGTCAGAACAACCTTGTAACAAATCTGATAATGCCATCAAGCTTGTGACAAGTTGTTCACAGCCTGTTCCAAACTTGTTCCAAACTTTTTATGACAACTAGGAACAAACAGTGCGAACATATCTTGTCAACAGCTTGTCAACAGATTTGTAACAACTTGTTTGCAGACCTGTGATAACTTGTGCGTTTTTACGTGTGTACCTTTTGTTGATTACAGGGTGTACAATGCGTAAATGTCATGACAAATGGTGGACTTGAATTTTGGCATATAATTGTATAATTCTGTATGCATGATGGTAAAGTTTTCCACAGTTCGGCCTTTCTACACAGGTCTGCAGTAGTTGTCACAGATCTGCAAACAAGTCTCTTCAAATTTCCAAAAATCTCAAATCTTGTAACAAAGTTTGTCAACAAGTTGTCTTCGCACTGCTTGTCACAAGTTGTGAACAGTTTTGGAACAACTTGTTGACAACTTGTAACGACCTTGCCGAAATTATCAGACTTGTTACAAGGTTGTTCTGACAAGTCCGTTACATGCTTGATATAACAAATTGTTACAACCTTGTGTTGACAACCTTGTAACTTGCTTGTTATATCATGGCCGTAAAAACTTGTTAGCACAGTCTTGTAACAAGTCTGATAATGCCATCAAGCTTGTTGCAAGTTGTTAACAGCTTGTAACAAACTTGTTGCAACAACTGGATACAAGCAGTGCGAACACAACTTGTTGACAGCTTGTGAACAGACTTGTAACAACTTGTTTGCAGACTTGTTACAAGCTGTGCGTTTTTACGCGTGTAATAAAAATGATTTCTTTTTAGTAATCCTGAAAGAACCAATGGTAGTTAAGCATTTTTTGTCCTTGTGTTTCCCTGTTGTACGCACATAAAAACGCACAAGTTGTCACAGGTCTGCAAACAAGTTGTTACAAATTTGTTCGCAAGCTGTCGACAAGTTGTGTTCGCACTGCTCAGTTGTTCCCAGTTTTTTGAACGAATTTGGAACAAGCTGTCAACAGCTTGTAACAAGCTTGATGGCATTATCAGACTTGTTACAAGGTTGTTCTAACAAGTTTGATACGGTCATGATAGAACAAGAATGTTACAAGTTTGACGACACAAGGTTGTAACAATACTGTTATATCAAGACTGTATCGGACTTGTCGGAACAACCTTGCAACAAGTCTGATAATATCAACAAGGTTGTTACAACAGTTAACAAGTTGTTCCATACTTGTTGACAACTTGGGACAAGCAGTGCGAACACAACTTGTTGACAGCTTGTTGACAGACCTGCTACAAGATGTGAGATTTTTGCGTGTGTATGTGTTCATCAAGTAACCATATCTTTTGTATGTTTTAGGTTGTTTATGGATTTATGTGCATTTATATGGACTTATATGGACTTATATGGGCTTATATGGATTTATATGTGGATTTACCTCATGGATAAAAGAGGATTGAAATTTATTATGCCTATTGGTAAAAGGATCTCAAATTTTACGTGATGGATTTATTATAGTGTGGATTTACTCGTGGATGTTAATATGCGTTGTTTATTTTTTGTGTATGGATGCTGGAAATCTTTGGTTTCAGGTTTGTCAATTTTTTTTATATTTCAGAAAGAAAGAAAGAAAGAAAGAAAGACAGACAGACAGACAAACAGATAGATGGACAGACGGACTGACAGACAGACAGACTGACTATTTGGTGAACGGCACTGCTTTGTAACTAGACCATTCTCGTACCCAGAGCCCTTCTTACGCGCGGTGCGACGAGGGGCTCTGGCCAAATCCATATTCCGAACTGGCATCTGATTGGCTAGTTCTAACACCGGACATTGTTTTCTTACCATGTTTTTATGGTATCCGGTTATGGATTTGACCAGAGCCCCTCGTCGCACCGCGCGTAAGAAGGGCTCTGGGTACGAGAATGTAACTAGACTTGCTCCAAGTCTCTCTTTCATTGTCAAATTGTATCGATCCACTATAGTGTACATTACATGACGTAGTACGGAGGGGCGGAGCGAGAAAGAGAGACTTGTCAACTTCGGAAAATCTCGAACTGAAAATGTAAGACTTGCTTTAATTGTTTTCCGTAAGTGTTTATATGTATTGATCTAGCACAGTGTAAATAACATGAGTTCCGTTATAGTAAATAATACAGAAAGAAATTGAAGGAAAACAATTAAAGCAAGTCTTGCATTTTCGGTTCAGTTTTGAACCGAGATTTTGCGAAGTTGACAAGTCTCTCTTTCTCGCTCCGCCCCTCCGTACTACGTCATGTAATGTACACTATAGTGGATCGATACTATGTGACAATGAAACAGAGACTTGGAGCAAGTCTACTTTTGTAACAAGTTGAGAGAGTCGAAACATACACATATAAAACTTGGGCTTAAGCCAGGTCCGTTTACACTTGCAGTTTTTGCTAAGATTTCTAGTGCGATGTTCTGCTTCTGATGAATGTGAACGAGTAGATGAGCTATGAATATTCTGAGAAAATGTACCCTGGCTGAGCATTCATAACTCATCCACTCATTCACTTCCATCAGAAGAAAAAATCGCACTGGAAATCGCAGCAAAAGCTGCAAGTGTAAATGGCCCTTTAGGCCTTTACAATTTTCATTATGCTTACTGTAACACCGGGTGTCCAAAACTGGACACTGTTTGATTTCATGTAACGTAAAAGCTATAAAAGCTATCGCAATGAAGCTCATTGCGTTCAGAAAGGACTAACTTTAATTTTGATATATAGCACTTGAATTTACATGCAATATTTATTGAGCGAGATACAACTGTTTGAATTTGGCATGCATTTTAGGAATTGGTGAAAACTCGTTAAAACTTGGCTGTTTTATGCCAATTTGTGGCATTTTCAAAAACAGTAGTTGAACGTTCAAACATCAATAGCGCAGTCAATATTGCATATGTCAAAATCTAAGTTAGTCCTTTCTGAATGCAATAATCTTTATTTCATTGCGATAGCTTTTATACCTTTTACGTTACATGAAATCAAACAGTGTCCAGTATAACATACCGACAGATAAGAACTTAAAACACAAAGAAGTCCAGGTTTCATGGAGCATACGCCACAAGCTAATGAAAATCGTACCGTACACCAAACTGCGCAGAACGATCAACGATGTGAGATATGCAAACGTTCTCAGGCACGTAGCGAAGAATTTGACGTTCTCAATTTCTAGCACGGTCGAGTACTAATAATTAACGCTTTTCCTCCGCTTAAAATATCTATATGTTGCAATCAAAACAAAAAACAAAATTGCAATCCTATACAAAATTGAAAGAGAAAATAAGATATGCTACCTCGCAGGAGATTTTAATGTTGACCTGCTTAAATCGGAATCTTGTGATTTCTCAAATAGATTTATCGAACAGCTATTTACTTCTTCTTTTTTCCCACTAAAAACCAAACCAACAAGAATTACTGCTCACACTGCAACACTCATTGACAATATCTACACAAATGACACTGAGAAAATTTAATAATAGTATTAATGGGATTATTTTAACTGATATAACAGACCATTTACCAATAATTCATATGTGCAATATGGACAATTATAAACAAATTAAGTCAACAGACAAAACTAGATATATGCAACTTATCATTTCTTAGCGGAATCATCCCTGACAAATTGAAAATTGCTGTAGTTACACCAGTTTTCAAGGCAAACGAAGCTAATAAATTTGAAAATTACCGACCAATATCCGTACTATCATGCTTCTCCAAACTATTAGAAAAAATCATGTACAAGAGACTTATCAAATTCATTGACATTTGACAAAAACAAAATTTTATCAAAGCATCAATATGGGTTTAGGAAAGATAGATCTACTGAACATGCATTAATTAATTGAACTTATTGATGGAATTACTAAAGCGATTGATCAGGGAAAATACACCATAGGTATTTTTCTTGACCTATCAAAGGCGTTCGACACTATTAATCACAAGATTTTGATTAAAAAGTTGGAGCGTTATGGTGTTAGGGGTATTAGCATGAAATGGTTTGAAAACTATCTGTCTGGTAGAAAACAAGTTGTCAAATTTAATCAAATTAATTCAGAACAAATGGAAATTACAAGTGGTGTCCCACAAGGGTCTACATTGGGACCACTTCTGTTTCTACTATATATTAACGATATTAAAAATTGTAGCAACATTATTTCTGTTATATTATTTGCAGATGACACAAGTATATTCTACAGCCACAATTGTCTTAAAACACTAAATAAAATTATTCAACAAGAACTCGATAGAGCTCCTATTTGGTTAAATGTCAATAAACTTTCCATTAATACTACAAAAACAAAATTCATATGCTTCAAAACAAAAAAGAAAAGACATAACCATAGAATAGAAATTTCAATAAACGATCAAAATATTGAACAAGTTAATCAAACTACATTCCTCGGTGTTATTATTGACGAAAACGTAACATGGCATAGTCATTTGAATCTGATCTACAAAAAGATTATGAAATCCACTGCGGTTATATCTAAGATTCGACATTTCACAAATTTAAACACTAGAAAACTACTTTACTATAGCTTAGTCTATCCATATCTTACTTATGGCAACTTGATATGGGGTAATACATATAAAAAGAGAATTAAAAAACTAATAAATATCCAAAAAAAGATAATTAGATTAATTACATTCAAATCATACACTGAACACACCGAGCCCCTCTTCAGAAACCTGGGGATATTGAACTTTGAAAATATAAATGATTACCTAATTTGTCTGTTTATGTTTCGATATTATTATCTCGAAAATTTACCAGAAGTATTTAGTAATTATTTCACCAGGAATGATGAATTCACCATTATAACACAAGAACTTCATCACAAGAACAAACTATGCAAAACAAACCCTTTCTGATAAAGGAGTTAATATTTGGAACAAACTAGATTGTAATTATAAAAATATCAAATTTTATACTACCTTCAAAAAGAAAATTAAAAAGCACCTACTACTCAATAATTAAGCACTGTAAATATAGCCATAATTTCTTACTCTTTCTACTTGTCTCTTGTATATTTGAGCATCTATAGTTATTCTACTTGTAAGTATAGCACTATAGGTATCTGTTCTGTCCTTTATTTAAAGTCTTAAGACTTGACAGTACTTTTGACAATATACTGGTTTTATGAATTTTTGGTGACTTAATTTTTACTCGTATAAAACTATAGGGGCCTTAAATAAAAGCCTGTACAGGTTTCCAAAGGTATCTAGCTCTCTGAAAGTATCTCAAAAGGAAATAAATGTAAGTAACTATGTAATTTGGGCAAATTAAA
Source organism: Paramuricea clavata (assembly GCA_902702795.2). NCBI lineage: Eukaryota > Metazoa > Cnidaria > Anthozoa > Malacalcyonacea > Plexauridae > Paramuricea > Paramuricea clavata. Next base: position 23,696 of record CACRXK020001548.1, read on the forward strand.
AAAAATAAAAAAATATGTCTGCATGCCTAGCTATAGTGCCCAAGCCTTTCTGATGCGCTGGTACTCAAGCCTTGCTGATGCGCTGGTACCCAAGTCTTGTTGATGCGTGGGCGGCGCGTGTACTTGTCCTGCACGTGACGTTACAAATTTGAAATTACAACCTCCTACATCAACGTGAAGAAAGATTGATTTTTGTATTCATCGGAAATTCCAATGTATCGTATCGCCCCCGTTAATTGATCCCTGCCTAAATTTCTTGTACATTACCATATTAGTATGAAGTCATTGCGTTGCACTGGAGTATAAAGCATAATTAAATCTTACTGATAGAAAAACAGTCGCACATGAAGAAATTTACAAGATGTATACAAAAATGCTAAAATTTGTGGCAACTTTATGTTAGAATGGGTAGCTTGAGGTCTTCCGCGGTATCTCTATCATAAAATTATTCAGAAAAGTAAATTCCAAGTGCAGCAGGGCTGTTTTTTATTAAACCACTTGCGCAATTTGAATTCAAGGTGCAAATTTAGTAGGTGTTGTATGAACTGTCAAGGTACCAGACAATTTGATGTTCCTGCACGCGACCTATAAAACTTGGACTTTTTCGCTCTAGTAGCCTTTCACAAACTTTCTGTAAAGGGTATTCAATTAATCATGCATAAAATCAGTCATACATAAAATCAGTCATGCGTGTGCGAATTGTGCATGAAATGCTTATTATGGCGGAAAAGTCCAAGTTTTTGAGGTCGCGTGTACACGGCAAAAAACGCCGAGCCCGTTGCTCAACAGGATTGAACAATGTTTTGCTGCCCACGTTGTTCACACTTGTCAACAATATTGAACAATGTTGTTGAGCCTGAATCGGGTGTAACAATATTGTTCAATATTGTTGACAGCTATGAACAATGTGAGCAGCAAAACATTGTTCAATCCTGTTTTCATCAGTATTGCATCAACCTGAGCGTTTTTTTGCCGTGTAGGACTTTAATAATGTACATCAAATTGTCTGGTACTTAGATTGTCAATATTCACTAAGAAATTCTAATGGCAAGTTGTTTACTCATAAGCCCAATACAGATTATCTTAAGCGCTCCTTCAGTTATAGTGAAGCATCACTTTGGAACAGCTTGCCTAAATCTCTTAGATTATCATCATCCCTCTCCTGGTTTAAAAGGAAGTCTCGAATCTCTATATTCTTCCAGTCTTACCGACTCCCACACGGCAACCAGGTAGAACAGTACCTCTCCTCTTCTCTTCTCCTTCTTCCCTTCAATCTTGTCTTCTTCCTTAACTTATATTAATTGTTTTTATTTGTAAATAGCTAATTATCATAATTATGTACTGATGGTTCTCCGTGTTTAAATAAAGTCATGTGTGTATGTAAAGTCATGTATCATAAAACACCTTCCAAATTTGCACCCTATGAATTCAAATTGCGTTTCAACCTCATATTGTTGTGAGCAAGTCATTTCATTGAAGGTGGTTTTGGAAAACAGGCCTGCTGCCTCGAAAATTTACTTCTCAGAATAATTTTGTATTAGAGATACCAGAAGCGGCCCAAGCTACCCAAGCTAACATAAATTGCTACAAATGTTGTGGAATTTTCAGTTTAGTGGCATTTTAGAATTGTGAAATTTTTAATACACCCAGTGTAGTCACTAGTCAGACTAGTCAAAGAAGGTTAGGCCGTTAGGGTACTCGACTGAAGCAGACATAATATACCTAGGTCATTATCTATGCACGAAATCGTCGGTTCATCGTCACGTGTGTGTTGTATTTTCGCTAGAGCAACCAATAACTATTTTTCCATTTAACCATTGTGTAATATCTGGGTAATTAAAAAAACAACACACTGCGCGCTATAGACCCATTGCACTGACGTCACAAATCCTTAGAGTGTCCTCCAGATGCTCCCTAACAATATCTGTTCGGGTACAACAACCACATACAACGCAAAAATGAACCATTTTAATACAAAATTATTATAAAGTTTTACAAAATTTGCTTTGTTTACAAAATTATATTATGCATGAATTGCTAATTTGTCCTCCAGATGCATCGTCACCGGCGCTGTGACGTTATGTGCAATGGGTCTATTGGTTGATTGGGCGAAAAAACAATACACTGCACATGATGATGAAGCGACCATTTCTTGCATGAACCAAGACAAAAACATTGAGATAATGATGTCTATTATATCTCCATCGAGTTTTCTTATTCTATTGACTATGTGTAAACATTAAGGAATGTAATGTTTGTGATGTTACTCTGAGTGTGTATCCACACCGGGCGAGCTTGAAAAATATGCCCGGCCACGGTGGGAATCGAACCTACGACCTTTGGAATACTAGCCCAATGCTCTGCCAACTGAGCTACGCGGTCAGGACGGTTCGAGTAAGTGATATTTCGGAACAGAATCTAGTTCCTTCGATACCAATGTAATCTAGTAATATGATTTTTTTGTAGCTCAGTTGGCAGAGCATTGGGTTAGTATTCCAAAGGTCGTAGGTTCGATTCCCACCGTGGCCGGGCATATTTTTCAAGCTCGCCCGGTGTGGATATACATTCAGAGTAACATCACAAACATCATATTCACCTGAGTACACAACACCAACACAGAAAAAAAAATCATTAAGGAATGTAGTTTAATGTTCTTGCTCTTACGAGTGTTAACAGCTGTGTGGTTGACAACCACAAGCAAAACTGATGATACGTATACGTATTAAATAATGATAATTTTTAAACATTTGGTTAAGATAACAACCTCAAAATCACTGTTGACTGATTCCTCAGACAAGGTTTCAAGTGCTATTGATTAGTAAAAGTATACATACTGCACTTTGACCAAGAGTTGGCATGGCTGCATGCTTTTGCCGCGAGCTGTTCACGTGCTTACATGAGTTACATCAATTTTGTTCACGTGAATGGTAATTTAATGAATAAGCTTTCGTTGGTAGGGATGCAACTACCTGAAAAATATAAGGAGAATTTCGGCGTTTCTAGCGAAGGCCTTTCGTCTGGAGTTATACTAGTGAATTTAATTGAGATCCCACAAATCGACCTCCAGAGTGTACTGTGGAGTAAGGGGTGCAATAAGCAGTGTCGGACACTAGGGGAGCCAGGGGGGGGGGCAGACGCCCCCTCCCCCCAAAAAAAAAATTCTGAAAGCTAGTATGCTAGCTTTTGAACAAATAAACTTGCCGTACAGTAGAAAAAATTATCAAAGTACAAATTTTGTTCTTCTCTATGAGTGAACAAAGAAAATTTGGCAAAGTAATTTGAGTACTTGCATGTGGTTTGGTCAGCAATCTATTGTTGTAATAGTTATCGTGGCTGTTAGAAAACCAAAAATTTGTCATAGAAAATTCGTTGTACATACATACACACGTGCACTTGCCAAAGAAAATTTGCCACAGAAAACTTGCCCGTTTGAAAACTTGTCATTGTTCGTCTTTAACCAGCTTGAACCCCTTGATCCTTTTGGTCCTTTTGAGCCTCGGATATAAAACAAGAAACACCTTAAGAGCATGAGGGAAATTAACCATAAATGCAAGTAAAATATATTTATCAAAATAGTTACACAATTTACGAAATCGACCACTCTAAACCTTTGAGTGGGCGAACTGATGTCTAGAATAGGTTCTTGTATAGCTAGGCCGACACTACGATCAGTTTTCAAGTAAGATTATTTTCAAGTGGTATTCTATGTATATAAAAAATGGACCTATATGATGAAGCCCTTGATGCTTTTGAGAGTTTTGAGTTATAAAAAACAAAACACCACACCTTTGTTAAAAAAACACAAGAGCATGTGGGTGAAATTAACCATAAATGCAAATAAAATATGTTTCTCAAAATAGTTACACAACTTACGTAATCGATCAGTCTAAACGCTTGAGTGGGCGAACTGATGTTTTCTAGAATAGGTTCGTAGCTAGACCATAGCCTATCGAAGGGAAGATGGCTCAGTGTGAAACTCATTAGAATAACAATATAACTCATCTATGTTGGTCAACGTTTATTCATAAATCTGGTCTTTCACCGTCACGTGTGTATTGTATTCTTGCCCAACTAACCAATAGCAATGTTTTAGGAAAGTCACCTATCCGTGACTCGAACAATAGGGAAACTGGAAATTGCTATTGGTGGATTTGGTAAAAATACAATACACACGTGACGGTGAAACGACCAGATTTATGAATAGACTTTGACTAACATAGATAATGAGTTATATTGCTATTCTAATGAGTTTCACAGCCATCTTCCCTTCGATAGGCTATGGCTAGACCGACAGTATACTATCAGTTTTCAAGTGACATTCTAGGAAAAATAATTCTGATGTTTGAAAAATATTCGCCATTATATTTATAAAGATTAAAGGAATTTGATTCAGAAGTTAGCTCAAGGTTAAATAGTTGGTGCCAAGAAAGGTTTTATACGTGTTGCATTATTTTGATTCAATTTAAGTCAAGTGTATAGGACTTGGGAGGGTCAGTTAAGCCTGGCATTGGGCGACAACTCCATCCGTTCCAGCAAATTTTTCAGCAATGCGATTTCGTGTGCCCTTTAAACTATAATTGTTTCCTTATTTACTCGAAATCAAACAAAGACTAAGCAACTTACAGTCACGCTACCTAGAATGCTTTCATGCAATAACCCTACATGGCAATATTTAAAAATAAAACGTGAACAAGTGCATGCATTGAAAAATAAACACTGCATGTTGTTTTAGTTTCTTTAACCCATTGAGCGCCAGCGCTCTTAGACAGAGTAAAATAATCTGACGTTAGACAGAGCAAAACTAATATAGTATACAGCGCGTTGGGGTGCATTCAGGTACAATACAACTGAATGGGTTAACTATAGACTCGTGGGCAGATTAATCCATTGGACGGAATAAACTCGTCTGGTCCCCCGTACAGACTGATATTTGCTCGTGCGTACGGCAAAAAAATGACAATTTTTCCTTGCCAAAGGGACTTTGTTCCAATGCTAGTCGTGCCAGTTTTTGGACAAGGAACATTTGTTCGTGTTTACGGCCGCCAAGAAAAACCTGACAAGTGTACAAGGAAATACTTCCATGGTTTTGGTAAACACAAGGCGGCCTTGACGTGAGATAAATGTTTAACAACATTCAGTGCACATCAGCAACACAACTTGTCAACTGGAAATTTGTCAAGGGAAAAGTTGTCAAGGAAAACGTGTTGCATTACCGCACACACGAGAAAGTAAACTTGTCAAGAAAAACTTGCTCTTCTGTACCGGGCTTTATGAATAGAACTTCTCAAAATAACCAGTATTTCAAATAAAAGAAACACGAAAGTTGAGTTTATGACGCATTTACACCTTAAAAAAAGTTAACTTTAGAGTGAACTCTGGGCGTACCCCGCTTAAATTTTGTATTTTAAATCCGGTTATGGAAGTCCCTCCCCATAAATAATTACCGGTGCAAGCCATTTACCGGGCACTATGCCATCTGTAGCGAATCATAGATCTAAATTCGGACACGACTATTCTGCTGATCATAAATCGCCTCGTTGGCGATTCTGCGTCCAATTCAGTAAATTTACCGCCAATTGATTGATTCGGTAATTGCCTCTTTAACAGTCGATTGGGCTGAGATTCTTGTTTGTATACATTCAATTGCACATCTTGTTTGCTTTATTTATTTATTAACTTTACAACCATACATAAAATTGATTAAACCCTACATAATATGGTTGAAGGTATGGTCAACAGGACATGAATATAAGCCCCATGTGAAGACCAACCTTAAAATAAGACCAACTTTAAATATTTCTTTGATACCCCCAACCCTCACTAAATAGAAGATTTGAAAAATGCTCTTTTTCGTCATGTATGCTTTTTAGCCCATTGAATGCCATCGCTCTCCCCTTGATGAGTAAAATCATCTGGCGTTAGACAGATTAAAATAATAAAGTAGGGCGCATTGCCACTTAGAGGGTTTTCAGGATGCATGCAATGGCAGATAGCCTGATTAACCCATTGAGTGCATGGCAGCGCTCTCCCCTTGACGAGCAAAATCGTTTCGCATTAGACAAAGTAAAATATGTGAAGAAAATTCATAGCGGTGCATCGACTAAATAAGATAAGATATTGTTGAACGTAGAATGACAAAAAAGAAATGGAAAGGCTGCATGTTTTATTGGTTAATAAATATTTTTGGAGTTTTTGTCTTTGATATTTACGACTGGCCAGCCACTATTAACATTTTAAAAGTTTTTTTTTGTGTGTGTTGGTGTTATGTACTCAGGTGAATATGATGTTTGTGATATTACTCTGAGTATGCATCCACACCGGGCAAGCTGAAAAGTTTGCTTGGCCACGGTGGGAATCGAACCCGCGACCTTTGCGATACTAGTCCAATGCTCTGCCAGTCATATCATATCAGTTTTAAAAACTCCAAATTTATTATAAACATATAAAAAAATAAAAATAAAAATAAAATCATCATAGAATACACTGATATCTAAGGAACTAGACGCAGTCCGAAATGTCATCAACTCGAACCGACTTGACCACGTAGCTCAGCTGGCAGAGCATTGGACTATAGTATCCCAAAGGTCGCGGGTTCGATTCCCACCGTGGCCAAGCAAACTTTTCAGCTAGTGCCCGGTATGGATGCATACTCAGAGTAACATCACAAACATCATTTTAAAAGTTAATCCCAAGCCACTATATATTCAGCTTTGAGAAGTTTTCTGGAGCTTGTCAATTAAGTCGAACATTTGATGTTTTCTATATCAACGGTTGGGTATAATTTCCTCATATACAAATTGCTTGGTATGCTTCCTGTTTGGGATTTTAGACAACCTAATTTTTCTTGCGTATAAATGAAAAAAAATGAGTCTCACCGTATTTCTTCGAGCGAAAAAAAATGAACGCTCCCCAATTTAACATGACTTCTCCAATGAATTCCACATTTCTTTTCCGGCCCAAACTGAATTGAACTCGATACATGCAAAATTGGACGTCTGAAACCATGCTTGTTGTACTTAGCTCTCATGTTGCCACTGACGCAGCTACCACTGAATCGTTTTTGGCAGACTGTCCTGTCCTTTTAACGTGTGCAGAAATACGCCGTATATAGAATGCGCAAACCTTTTTAATTAGGATGCGTTGAAATACGTTTGCGTCGAGCTCGCAGCGCCTAGCGTCATATTTGTGGTTCATTACGACCGCTTATCTTTCATACCATCTGTTTATATTTATTTGCATATTGCAGCTCAATTTATTTACAATTTGCCGCTGTTGTCACGATATCATTTTAGTTGTACCAATATTTCCTCACCGTTTTATATACCAATATTTACGCGTAGAGCTTCGCGCAAGATATTTAAATTTTTAAAATTTTTTCCAGATCTTCATGAGATGATCATAAACTTTATTTAACCACTAGCATGAAGATGTGGAAAAAAACCAGGTAAAGCTGGTTTCCACAATCAGTGATAAATAATAATAATAATTTATTCGAACAAAGTCCCAATATTGGGAAATAGAATACATGGGTAAATAACTAAATAAGTCGTTACGGTCTATAATAATAACATAGATATTAATATATATGAACGAAGTTAATAAATGTATAAATACACATACATACACACGCACACGCACATGTGAGTAATTAGACCAAGCTATCAAAGGCAGCCAAAACGTCGAAACAATATTTGCCTACTAACTTCATTATTGACTTATCCTTCATAGCCATAATATATATAAATAGGTTTTTCGAAGTAAATAAGTTGAAAAACCTATTTATTTTATATAAATTATCAATGAATTTTGTCCTGATGTCGATGAACTTCATGTTTGTACAAGACATTAAAAAGTGATGTTCATCTCCTACTTCATTTAACTCACAAAGTCTGCATAGTCTATCATTGTATGGGACATTGTTGTATCTGCCAGTTTCAACAAATAAATAAATGTACATAAAATTCACACTCGAAATGTACACTTCCAAACCCTTCTGCTAAAATTTTAAAATTTTCAATCATGAAATTTGTATTTTTGTGAATGAACTTTATGATTGACGTCTGGCTGTGGAATTCAGTCTTAGTATCTGAACATATTAGGCAGGTGGAGTGGGGGTATGCCCATAGGCATAATATATGTTCATGTTACTCATATTGAGAAGGTTTGGAAATATTTCATATTTTAAATGTATTCCAAGTGTGTGTGTGTGTATGATTGCGCAATTTATTCGTACACGCGACATATGTAACCAACTGATAAAGATCAGAATGATGTCACCACGCTGTTCCAGACGGGAGCATATTTTTGCATTTTTTACGCACGCAATTTTATATTAATGTGCCGGGTAGTTTGTGGCAAGCCAGGGCGTTGGCGCGCATGCAAATTCGACTCTGCAGGTGGCGTCAGATCTCATGCAGTCAATACTATTTACTTTCTTGCGTATTGATAGGTATGTCCTATATACCATAGGACATGAAACTGCACTGACAAGGAAGCGGTGTTTAAACTTATTAAACATAAGAAATAATATAGAAACTTACATATTATCGTTTCGACCGTCCATCGTCTTCTCAACATTGCATTAGAACTGTTCTCTCCAATGATTAATTTATTCCAGCTTTTATAGGAAAGGACTAGTGATCGTTTGATAACACAAGGATTGAACCCCTTTCTCAGAGGCGAAAGGTGCAATGTAATAACCTCTGTGCAACCATGCTCGTAGTTACCTCTATTCATCGTGGTTATTTTCGCCGTCCATCGAGGACACTATCAAAGTTTCTGTGATGACAGTAGGAATTTTGGATGGGTAAATTCTAAGTTTTGAAAGATTTGTAAGAAATGTTTGAGGGAACTGACTAACACCTGTATTCTAAAAGCTCACTCACACTCAATGAGTGGAGGTTCAATCTGAGCTTCTCTTGAGTGTCAATGCTGTTTTTGAATAGCTGGAGGGTGAGTAGTCACCGAGTAAGATATGACACTAGCCCTCCAGCTATTCAAAAACAGTATTGACACTCAAAAGAAGCTCAGATAGAACCTCCACTCATTGAGTGCGAGTGAGCTTTTAGAATAAGGGCGTTAGTGTTAAACACTGAGTCAGTTCCCTCAAACATTTCTTGCAAATCCTTCAAAACTTAGAATTTACCCATACGAAATTCCTGCTGTGATCTCGGAAACTTTGATAGCGAAGCCTTAAGAGTTAAGGCCATTAAGGCCGCGGTCACACTAGCCCGCTTGTGCGTGAGGATTATCAGTGGAGAATGCTTTGAGCTAAATACTGAAAGACATGCGGTATTCATGTCTCGAATTATGACAACCTAAATTATAAAGTATTTTAATCTGCTTTTGCAATGGTTTACAAATTTTGGTGTGAATTGAATTTTTTGACATTTTATGACATTCTACCAAGAGTCTTGCGCAACCTCGTTCCCAGGCTCTTCCCTGTTGAGGAGAAAGCCTGGACTATGTACCTGCGATACATGGTCTGATACGGAATACGATTACAATTAGCATATCTATACTCTATAGTGCAGTTTTTACATGTGGATATGAACAAATGCGCTTCACATCAAGTAGACTATTTTATCTTCACAACAATTGTGATATTACTTTCTTAACTGTGTTTATCCTAACCCACCCTGTCAACTTTCCCTGTGGGAGGAAACCAGAGCACTCGGAGAAAACCCACGACTTTCGGCACAGCGTTGACTGACTCTTTTATCATTTTAACAACTTTATTACACCACATCATTATACATTAGAAATAGATACAAACACTAATACAGATTATTCAATAGACAAAAGCCTAAATGATCGACGATGCATTTCAAGTAACATTTATACATAGATAACATATAGAGCAGGTTTAAGTCGCAGAGTTAAATAGCAAATAATTGCAAACCATGATCAAATGCAATTTACATCAAGTATCATACGCTTACCTAAATACATACTTAGGCTACAGACTATTTTATCTTTATAACAATTGTGATATTACTTTCTTAACTGTGGTTATCCTAACCCACCCTGTCAACTTTCCCTGTGGGAGGGAGCACTGACAGACTTTTTCACAATGAGTCCGTAGCGAGAATCGAACCCACAAACTCAGAGGTGGAAGGCGTTTTTTCTGACGACTGCGCAACCGAAGCCCCATTCTGAAAACTTCCACTCTTCCTCAGCTGGTACTTATTCACCACATAAGTCAACCAGTGAGTGCGGAGGTATTAAAATTAAGAAGTTATTTCCAGTTGTGATAATTTATAAAACATTGCATGCTTGTGGTTGACGCGTCAACTCTTTCCTCCAAGTGGGAGCTCTTAACTAATTAAGATGCGCAGATGTGTATTTTGGAATTAATAGAAAACAAACTGCGTATTTGAATCGAAGGAAATTTCGAGAGATCAAAGTTGCATTATCAACTAGACAGCACTTGGAGACTGCATACCTCTGCCAGCGAATTAAGCTGTGTAGTGTGTATCAATGGGCAATTCCAGCGATAGGCTACATTTTGATCTGGGCAAGAAGAACAAAATCCATCACCACAGCTAGAAAGAGCATGTTCAAATTAGTAAAAACTGCAAAGTTTGGCTGCGAAATGTTGTAAAATGCGGAAAATATAGCCCTGCGAAATTTTCAAATTATTTGTATTACGCGGGGTGCAGATGGTGCAAATTCCCGTGCGTAATACAAATTAATACAAAATTTGCAAATTTCTTAGGATTATATTTTCCTCATTTTACAACATTTCGTAACCCGGCAAATTTTGCAGTTTTTACTAATTTGAACATGCTCTCTTTCTAGCTGTGGTGATGGATTTTGTTCTTGCCTAGATCAAAATTTAGTCTATACTGTAGCTTGAATCATCCATTAATATACTGAATTACGCATTTAGTTTACAACGAACTGACAAATAAACAATCTCTTATAGTCAATTTAACTCATGTTTGCGACACCTGGCCAGTTAGATAAAGTTAGATAGATTTGTGAATTTTAATAAATTATTGTTGATGTAATGATAGTAAGTGTAATTGTAATTGTAATTGTTTGCGCTGAGATCTTGGACCACTAGGTTTAAAGGTGGCCCAGGCCCATTCCCTATGCTAAGGGAGGGTGAGTGTATGTCTGCCAGTCTAGTATTTGTAATTTGTATTGTAACTGATTGGAAATTTTGGAAAATTTTTAATCCCTTCTTGGAAACCTGCTTTTGCTGTAGGGGTTAGCGTAGTCAAATAAAGTTTTTACTTACTTACTTTACTTTACATACTTAAGCTGGAGTAATACGAGCAACAAAATTGCTGCTACTTGCAACAAAATCTGATTTCAAGGCATGTTAAGTACAAATGTTGACACATGTTGCCTCGTGATTTGTAATCAGGGTTCGTGAAAAACTTGAAAGTCCTTGAATGTCCTTGAACAAAAATTCAAGGCCTTGAATGTCCTTGAATTTGTAAAGAAGTACTTGAATGTCCTTGAATTCTTCTTGCTTTAGTTTTTGGATATTTTCTGAAATTGTTTGACATTCAAGACGGGCATTTTGTTGAACTGATTTTGCATGTTCATATCTGACCTCATTATAAAGTTACGTTTTGAACAATTCAACGTCAGATTTTGCTGATTTCTAACGCCTTCTTCTTCAGTATTTAGTCCTTGAATTTGCTGATACATGGCCTTGAATGTCCTTGAAAAGTCCTTGAATTTGACTCTTCCTGACATGTACGAACCCTGTGTAATGTATGTGTAAACATTTTCAATTAACATGCGTTGAAATCAGATTTTGTTGCAAGTTGCAGCAATTTTGTTGCCTGTATTACTCCAGCCTTTGCAGGGCAAAGTAAGACAAAATTTTGCTAATTTCTCATCTAATTTTCATCCAAATTTAACCAAAAGGTAATCAATTTCGCCTTGGGCAATGGTCCCATTAATTTTCATATTAATACCTTTGATATTTTTTAAATTATCGTGCACACACAGACAGACAAACGCACACAAACTGACACACAAACGGCCAGTTGAAGACAACAACTTTTGGCAGAGATCAGTACAGTACAGTACAGTACAGTACAGTACAGTACGGTGCGGTGCAGCACAGTTGTATCTCTCAAATCATGCGCTCAAAATTACTTCCCATAAATTGACATTTCGTGCAAGTGTGCCTTTCATATCCTAACTTATTTAAAGAATTAAAGCCTTAGTTTTAATTTGATTTCATCTTGTTTGCGTCACCGAAATCCCCTCTTGGCTTCACCCCAATTCGATCGCGTGCGCGCAACACTATAAATAAAGAAATTCCTATCAGCCACCTTTGCTCGTGACGCAAGTATGTTTCGATATGTAAGGCGCAACGAAGCCCTGTCATAAATAAGCATAATTTGCGCGCGGCGTCCAATTCAGTCGCCAATGACAAAGTACACAAACTGTACCAGTCTGCGCACTCCGTTGTCTTTCAAAATAAAATACCGATTTCCTCCGTGCTGAAGTATTCGTCAAAACAAACTACTAATTGGATGTAAACGTGACCGGTTAGGTTATTTTTAATAACAACAAAGTTTATTCAAACAAGCTACCAAAACTGGTACATAGTATGCAAGACGTATTAGATTTACTAACATAGACTAGACTAAAATTTAGCGTTATACTAGTTATAATAGACAACTTGCATGTTAGACTAATTTCCGATCTAGGCAAAAAAGGTAAATTCACGAAAAATTAGTAAAATTCGGGTTACGAAATGTTGTGAAATACGGAAAATCTAGCTTTGCGAAGTTTGCATGTTTTGTATATGTTTGTATTACATGCGGAAATTGTTACCATTTTTGAGCCGAAAATCTCGCCGAAAATGGTAACAATTTCTGCACGTAATACAAACATATACAAAATTTGCAAACTTTGCAAGACTATATTTTCCAAGCTTTACAACATTTCGCAACCACATTTTGCAATTTTACTAATTTCATTATGTTCTTTTTAGCTGTGGTGCTTTATTCCCTTCACTTTACTTAGATTAAAATTTAGTTTAACATGCAAGTTGTCCACTGCGATACTTGGGTTATCGTTCCATGTTTCGCGCACCATTATAAGGTAGGGTTAGGGGTTAGGGGTTAGGTATTAGGGTTAGGGGTTAGTGTTAGTGTTAGGGGTTAGGGTTAGGTTTAAGGTTAGGGATAGGGTTAGAGTGTGTATATATGTATATGGAGGTATCCAGTTAACTTTTCAGTACACTATAATATCCATTACATAACGTTTACTATATTGGTGCGCGAAACATGGAACGATTACCGATACTTGGCTACCAATGTCCCCACTGGTTTGTCTTTCAGTATTAACATATACATTAGTATAGGTAATAGTATGGTTTCGACTGCAATTTGGAAATAAACATGCAGTCATGCACGAGTGAGTTTTTCAAAGACTATCAAAATTACACGAGTCTAAAGGACGAGTGCAATTTGAAGTCTTCGAAAAACTGGTGCTTTTCGAGACCAGTGTAATAAGCCCCAACCAAGTTATGTGGTCAGGGTAGTACCGATGAAATTTGTTCAAAAAGATGACGAGAACTCCATTAGAACCTGAGAACATTCAAACGTTTTCTTGTTAAATTTTTACAATTTGATAAATATAATAGTGGGGATGGGGTTTGCGTGTGGGGTGTGGGGTGTGGCAGCTGACCCCCCCCCTCCCCGCTGTGCATGGTCCTGGTTTTAAAGACCCTCACTCGCGTGTTTTCTCGTGTGTGTAATGCACATGAATCGTGCGATTGTCGTTGTATATAAATAGCTTATTGATACATTTCCAGTAAACATACCTATATTTCCAGTAACCATATCTCTACATTGGCAGGTATGCAGTCGGATTAGACGGTGATTATCTCTACATTGACAGGTATGCAGTTGGATTAGACTGTGGCGGTTCCTCGTCTGGTGCCTTTGCTGTGGTTTCTAGAAATGTTCTCTTGAAGGTATGTGTCTGGAAACAATCATTGATGCCTTTTAATTAGTAAATTTTAGCAAAAGCCTGCCATATTTCATAGACATAGTTCCAAAAATTATTCTAGAATTTATCGTTTCACTCATCAAATATAGTGAGGGGATTGATCAAAGAAGTTTATTTGTTATTACAGATTTAAAATTTTAAAAATTTATAAAATTTAAAAAAACTAATTAATAAGTCATGAAGAAAATTCATGAGGTGTTGTATCTATATATACATACACACAATTCTCCTGATTTGCATAAACATTTTCCTCGACTTCCTCAGTTGAAATCACTTCATTCTGAAAAATTGCTTGAAAACACGACTTTTAGTTCAGTTTATTGAGTTTATCACCCATTGGTGAGCGCGGATTTCCCAACAGGCTATTATTGCCCAATTGATAGTGGATCCGTCTCCGAGGTACCTACGATTTTAACGTCCTTATCCGAGAAGACGTGAAAGTCTAGCCATTTACTGATGTTAATGTAAAGGTAGCTCTTTCTCCTCAATTATTTTAAGACCTTGAGTAGGGGTCCGACAAGGGTGGTGTCGACGACACCAGAATAGCTGCCATTACAAATCATAGCTAAATTTGTTCCGCATAAATAACTACTAATAATATACATGAAAATATTTCTCAATTTTGATTGGCTAAGAGCAGTGCAATTTTTTCGAAATACAGTGCCGAAAAATGAAATACAGTGCAAATTTCTTAATTTTTTAAATTTTTGAAAAAATAGAGGATGCGTAGCCAGGTCAAATTACTTAATTTTCTTAATTTCTGAATGTGACTTACGCACGTGGCTGCATAATTTTTTCATGTATATATTATGAAAAATTGTAGTATGGTTTCTCATACAATTTGGAAAAACATACACTCGCGAGTTTTTCAAAGACGTCAAACTGCACTCGTCCTTCGGACTCGTGCAACTTTGATAGTCTTTGAAAAACTCACTTGTGCATGTTTTTTCCAAATTGCACTCGAAACCAAACTATTATCTATTATACAACAAACTTTATACAAACAATACTAATACATAGAATACAAAATATATTAAATTTACAGAGAGACTAGATTGAGAATTAGGATTATACTAGTTTTAATTGAGAAAAATTTGTTAGGACATCGAAGGCTACGTACATACTACATACTTGGCTACGAATGTCTCCACGGGTTTATCTTCAATGTGTCACATACGTGCCATTACACGCATTGTATGGGCCAACGCGTGCAGACAATGTGCATAGAGTATGCTTCACACAATTTTCCTAAGGAATTTGAGCGTTCAGTTCGCTATAATGACAATACTTGATACATGTGTCAGTTCAGATGTTATATCAGTATATGGGCGTAGCCGACAACGACACTGTATCTCTCTCCTCTGCGGAGGAGAGACACACTGTAGAGTTTACACGCTTGGCTTTCTCCGCGCAGGAATCGAATTTCCATCAACAAAACTCTTGAATTTATTAGAACGACCTCTGCATGGTTCCCAGGGATTAAAACTCGCCGAAACCCAATACAACATTTCATCATATATATGCCTATGGGCATCGATGAAAGCATCTAAAGCGTTATAAGAACTGTTGATTGAATTGCAAAGATCTATTACAGGCTTTAGGAAATACTTTGGTCATACAAAAATTCGAACACCATTTTACTAACCCAGAGTTTCATTTTCAAACTTTACATCACTATTTTGCAAAATAATTTGTCTGAATTTTCGTGGTAACGACATGTCCTGACAATAGGCTGTCCATACCAGTAGTTTCTGCTTCGCCTGCCTGCCTGCCTGTCTACCTGCCTGCCTGTCTGCCTGCCATCAATAAGTACATATAAGTAGATCAGTGGTCTGTGATGCATGATGACTTTTTTCCATCGTTGGACATTGGTTCGCAAAATTATTAAAACTAAATCCAACTGGATTTAGAATTCATGAATTTTAATTTAAATGGCCCAAACATGCGTGTAGCTGTGATTTGGCAATTTTTAATTGCCTCGTATATGGTCATTTTCCCTTGAAATACCACAAAAATGGTTTTAGTCAAAACAGGGTTCGTACGGGTCCCGGAAAACCTGGAAAGTCATGGAACAGTGGCGTAACGGGAGGGTGTCAGGGTGTCCAGTGACGGGGGGCCCCCGAACTTTAGGGGCCCCCACAAAAATGACCTTAAAAAATTTGATAGCACATTTCTGGGGAATTGAATTAATTGAATTGAATAAAAAAAAACCATTCTCTGGAAAAGGCAAAATCCGTCGAGAAATTTCCCGAAGCTGCGACGGATTAAGTACGTCGCGGCTGAGGTAAAGGACGAGATACTAGAATGAATTAATTGCAATTTCATTGGGTGTGTCCGGAAAAAATTTTGGACCCCTAAAATGGTACAATGTCCGAAAATTTTTTTTCGCCAAAAATAAATTGTTCCGAGAAAAATTTTTGGAGCCTATTTTTAGTGGAGCAAAGGGGCCCAAAGTGGCCGATTGACGGAGGGTCCCCAGCGGTTGCGTTACGCCACTGTCATGGAATTTCAATATTCCAAAATCCATGCCTGGAAATCCTGGAAAATTGAAATTTTACATAACATTAAATTATTTTACTTATTTCAATTTAATATGAATTAACAATAATATGAATTGTTATATAACGGATTTTTGCAAGAGCGAAGTGAATTTTGTTCTTTTATTATATCTGTTATGGTTAAAATATTAACGAATTTCAGAAATTCCAGACTTCCAGGTCATGGATTTTGAAAAAAAATTGTCATGGGAAGTCATGGAAAAGTCATGGATTTTAAATGGGAGAAGGTGCACGAACCCTGTCAAAAGCTTTAAAACCCTAATCTTTATTGATACAAAAAATAAATCTGTATAATCGATATTCATGAATGCATGCACATTGATGCACCCTGTATATAAGCCCAGCAAACCGGTAAACTAGCAAACACATAAAATTGACTATTGAGATAATCCCGCTTGAGTCAACCTTATTTCGACAACCTCATGTGAGTCAACTTTATTTTGCGCCCATAATTGTCATATTTAAAGTTATTTACATTTTTTCCCTAATTCTTACTATGCATGTATAGGCCCAGGGGGCTTCTAGAAACCTAATAGGCTTTTAATTAAGACCCCTTCAGGTTATATTTGTCAGTTCGAACTATTGAAAAAAAGAAGAGTATAACAATTTCTGAATTATATATATATATATAGGATACATATATATAACATAAAACATCAATATGCATAACTTGATTATACTTAAACTGTCTGTACCAGTGTGGGTAGTACCAATGTGAAATTGCTGTGCTGAGTGGTTATATTACTACCTGAAATAAACAAGCAGAAACTCGACTTTTCGATGTCAAGATATCAAATATAATATTGTATCATGCTTCCCCCATTTCCACTCAAGAAAATTTACCGCGAAAAGAAAAATTTGTAAAATGTTGATTGGCCGACACAAATTTTCCGCCACAATGTTAACAATGATATTTTCGGAAAATTTTCTATCCGTGGAAAATTTTCTTGAGTGGAAATGGGCCTTTAAAAAAGAGCACTTGATTCTCCTGTTTCCTGGTTCAATACGAGACGACCCGTACGGGAGAACAGTTCGAAACTGATAGAGCTATCCAGTTTAAAATAGATAAAATTAATTCAGGAGTTATAATTACACCGTTAATTAAATATTCAATCCTATATAGCAGAGCCATCTCAAATTACGACAGCAATTATTGAGTCAATGCCAAGAAGCCCGTCCCTATACTTGACAAATTTAAATTACATGATATAATTTGGGCTTGCCTTCTAGATAGTTAGGTCATCAGCCAAGGCGACGCATTACAATTCATGTTGGCTCGCGTTCAACGCCCGGCTTCCATAATTATTCAATGGTATTTTAACAGCGGCCAAGAATTGACACTGACTGTGAGATGGGACAACTGAGCCAGTCAAAACAAAAACAGAACGGCTAACGCACTGATTAATATACGCAAAGCAATCAAATTTTGATTGAGACCAACACAAGTAATATAATTGAACTTTGCGCATGAAAGTATGTAAGAGGTTAGAGGTCCTTTCTCGTTGACAACTAGATTTTCTGGGGATAAAAATGATAAAATACAAAGTTCAAACCAAATTTAGGTGTTTGCCGTAGTCTTGGAATGGTTAATAAGATAGCTTTAGCTATACAGCGAGGTTGAGACTTGCTAAATATTTTAAATGAATCGTGCACGCAAAAGTGACAGGTTAAAATCGTTCCAAGTTGATGGCCGTTCATCCCTCCCACAGAGAAGTGTTGTTGATTGTCTGGGGGTTGAAATTTGACAAATACAAATTACAAGGTCCTCGCGCATTTAATGCAGCTTCAAATTAGCATAAACACCGATCATTCTAGCTGCTTTATCGAACTGATTGAATGTATTGAAAATTCATTCATTCCTCCAACTTCGGGAGAAATGGAATAATATTTCTGCACTGACTAAATTTGGCATAGCTATGTTTTACATAAAGCTAAATCCCATTCTGATGGCTGTATATTATCGAGCAAGTATAAACGAACGCTGCGTCTAATTTGCATATCAAGCGTAATGTTTTCCATATCTCAAGAACATAATTTCTCTTGTAAAAGTTGATACATTTCTAGAATTCAACTAAGCTATTTAAACACCTCAAACTAAACGAACTTTGTTTATACTAGCTAGCTCTATCAGTTGTAAACTGTTAGAGGTCTAGTGCAGGTCGTATATTAAGCTTTTAATAGCGTCTAGCATTTTTAATCTTTCTGAGGCAGTTCAGACATAAACCACGGCATTTTAGTGTATAAACTTTATAATAGGTATCGCGATAACGTTTTTAAATCAGTATGTGAGATCTTAGATGTATGGAACTTTCCCATCGTTATTTTTTCCTATCTTAAAACATTCTGCCCTTTTCTTATCTTTTACCAGTAAACGACATCCTATATATACATATTTGATAACAGGATGCAGCCTTAATTTCACCTTAAATGGATGAAAAGACTTGTATAGGCGTTTAATATACTTAACAGGCTTCTCGACGCTTGGGTAAAATTCGTAAATTGCTTACGGTTCGATAATTTTAAGTATTGATTTCAGATTGCAAAAGATCTTAGGAGTGAGATAATAAAATTTAAAGTCACCGCGTTATAATCTCTTATCATTCTGGGTGATCTTAATTACTCGTCAGTGTCAATAAGGAATGTTTTGCAATAGTTTGGGCCAATTACAAACAAAAGAAATGTTCGCCACGAATAAAACAGATACTCCAGCATGCATTTCGCAAGCCAACTCCCCACCAGTAAAATAAACATCACAAATGTGTAAAAAATGTATAATTTTATAGCCCACAAATACAGTAGCGCGAAGCGGCCACCTCGGTAAAGTAAACAAACATCTATAACGCTATATTTACATAAGCTAAAATTCCTTAAAAAATTCTAATATTTCATACGTGAAATTGATAGTGGTTCGTTTGGTACTTGAAGTCCTTGGAAATGTTTTAATGTATATCTCTTATATATACCAAATTCTTTACAAGTTTCTTGATTCGTAAGTTTAGCAATCGCATGCGTCGTTTATGCTAACTAAGCTTTGGTCGCGAAGCGTCAAATATGCTAGCTAAGGTCGCTAGTCTCTTGGGTGTCCCTCAGCAATGCGCCATTAAATCTAGCTGGCTTCGTGCCATTCTAAAGCGATGTGTAACTGGACCATTGGGAGATCTTTGATGTCACTTTTATTTTAGGAGCGGTCAGATACTTGGTCGTGAGTTCAGAATTTGCTGTGTTTAACGGTTGCGGTGTACATGTGTATAGAAGCTGCGACTGCTCGATATCGCTAGTTAGGTTTAGAGTCGATGCGGTGATAAACGGTAGCATATTTTGACTTGTGCTTGTGGTCATTTGTGGTGATTCGGGCGGGCTACATGAACCGAGGTGGTACACGCTGTTTGATGCACTCGTCTTACCGCTTGTGGTTATATTACTGCTTGTCGTTGGCGACAGCGCACTATGGAAAACACTACCCGCCGTACTTGCTAAATATAACTGTTCAAAATCAGTACCCTCGATATCAGAATAAGATATTAAATCACCTGTGAGGTCGCCAACATCGTCGAAGTCCAGGGCATCGCCGGGTTCCTTTTTAACCCCACTATCTCCTACCATTGTCGGGCTAAAAGTGATCGCCAAATCGCCCGATCGTGATGTGTCGTTCGCTTCAATCTCGTCGAAATTGAGTTGTCTATCAGGGGAGCTCGCTCGGGATGAACTTGTTGAGAATTCGGAGTCGGTATTACTCGGTCGTCTATCGATGTTATTCGCTTCCTCGTCTTCGTCCTCGTCCCCGTTGTCAGATTTCAAAACTCTTAAAATATCTTTAGCTGTGATTGTGCAGTCTGTGTGTTCGGGGCTCGATTCTCCCTTTTGCCGCTTGCGACGGGGCTGGTATTTGTAGTCAGGATGATCTCGTTTGTGTTTTAAGCGCAATCTTTCTGCTTCGTCAATAAACGGTTTTTTCTCTTGTTCGTCGAGAAGTTTCCACAGTTTTCCCAAAGTCTTGCTCAATTCTGCGTTATGCAAATTCGGGAATTGGTCAGCAAGCTTACGCCGTGCAGCCTGAAAAGAGAAAATTTAAACTTAGGTTAACGAACCATAGTTAACATAGGTTGTTGCAAACGTTAGATTATGTTAAATTACCGTGCCAATCCTATAGTTACATGTTGGAATTCCATTTAACTTCGGTCATATTACTCATATTGTTTAAATTATTTCTTGTAATGCTTAGAAGTTGATATATCAGTTGATCAGTGATCGTTTTGCCATATGAAAGTCTATTCTGAAGTGTGTAGCAGTATTCTGCTATGCTCTCCAGTAAAAATTATTATGGAAGTTGAACGCTTTATAATTTAACTCTTATTATTTGCATGCAGAAGCGTGAGCCAATATTGAGAGACTGTCATGTACTTGGCATGTCATTGCCGCAATTGAGAGCATCTAAAATTTCCATAAAATTTGACCTGCATGTTATACAAATATAATCTAGAATGCGTAGACATTCGCGGTATCAAGATGCGCTTAAAAGCAATTTGGGATACTGTCAGACAGTTCGCTGCCGTAATTTATACAATGTCAGAATACGGTTACTTCAAATCTTTAATACTGAGAAGCGTGCGTTATGAAAATCACCAGCGCAATACATAGACATGTGCGCATATTTCGCAAATTTACCTGTGCGTACACCATGAAAGCATTCATGGGTCGTTTGACATGTGGTTTCGTCTTGTGGTTGCCATTAACGCGAAGTGGCAATGGTAATAAACTCCAGTCACATCCCTCGAGTACGTTATTCACTGCCTTCGATATAGCGGTGTCCAATCCAGGCTCGCCCTCGACAGCTACCTCGCCGAAGTTACCGTTTAGAAATGATTTAGAACCCATGATTACTTGTCAAACCTTGCTTTGCTTTTGATGTGCACTATACAGCTCGCTCGCTATAAACTGTCTAAGTTTTTATGCACAGTCTATATGAGAGTCCAAAAATTACATGCCAGTTATTTAATTGGATATTTCATGAGATTATCACTTCCTTCCGCACTGGGGTTACATAAGGAAGCAATCGTTGCCGAACACAGCGAGCTGATTGGTCGAAAGCGAATGCATTGACCAATCAGAGCGCGCGATCCTGTGGTGTGATATCTAATAGGCGTGTTCTATAGGCTGAGGTATTTGGTGCGTCCGCCAGAAAGATATAAATTATATAAACACCCAACCCAATCCGATTCCAGCTAGAAATAGTCGCAATTAACATATTCTGGAATTTTCATGTCACCCTCCCCGTAGAGATGGACTATAACTAGACACCTGTAGACTCAGACCTCTGAACCTCTACACAAAACGCATTTTCGTGACTATATGTTAAAGCTTGCAAACTACGTTGCTTAATCCCTGCAGGGCTGTTCTTTGCTCTCTGCCGGATTGTTCATGGCTTTCTTCAATTAACAGTTCTTATAACGTCATCACCTTTGTATACAATTTAAGAAATGTCGAGGCACAATCATGCACGCGCGATTTCCGTGCAATGCGCAAAATATTCTGGTTTGTACGTTACTCCGAGCGCGTGCATTGTGATAATATACAAGTGTAGATTTTGCGCAAATTTTAAATTTGACGCAGAAACGGTGTACGCGTCAAACGTTGTTCATGTCTAGTCTACGTGTGTTGACAGACGTCATATGCAAGCCATCGTGGTTAACCGCCAGGTCAGCGATATTTTGAGATTGTCTTTATCATTGCGTGTCCAGGCGTGGTTCACGTGTGTGTAGCGTGTTGCATGTCATGCGAATGTACGCTTTTCACATGTAGGTGCGATGTCCGAAGACGTTTAGCGTTTTCTCGATTTCATGCAAAAACACACAGACCTGATAATAAACATTTTGTCACGCGCATTTTTTCCCTCGAGGCAAAACCACCGCTGGGTACTTACAGACTGACAGTCTAAAGTGGTTTAATTTTGACACATGCATTTTATTTATATGGATTGACGTTTGTTGACTTTTGGTGTGTTTGAACTTTATAGTTTTGTGCTAGTGCGCGGTTTTGTGGTTATGAGCATCACGTCTGAACCCCAAAACTATCTACATGTTGTTTACTACGATAAAATACATTTGTGATGTCAAACTCGCATCATGTCGTATATGTAAAATGTAATAATTGATATGACCTTTTTTATACAAAATGAAAAATATGTAATTCCAGCGGTCTTGCGGTCGCACACAATTGCGGTGTATGTTTGTAGTCTAATTGCACGACTGACTGCCACAAATATATTAATTGTAATACCAGGTTAGCTTTTAATATGACCTTGTTTGTTTATATGGAAGTTTTTGGAAATATGTGACTATTATTATTGGGGCATAATGTTAGGAGACTTTGCTGCAAATGTAATAGGTTAGGCATAAAGAAATTACGTATGATTCTTATCGCGAAACGATATCTTTGCTTGAATACCTTTGAACTCCGGTTTCTTCCTGTGGTAGCATTGTTATGAAGACGGTCATTACTGGATCTCAAGCGAGAACAGTTTAGAACAACGGTAACTCGAAAATAATTGTTACAGTTTCGACTTGAAATGTTTCTTTCGTGCGCGTTCAAAAATCACAGGAAGTGTCTAATTATATGATAAATAAAAATAAACATATTTACAAATTATTAATCACTTGTGAAGATCAGAAAATGAACCTTATCATAAGTTTATTTGGCAGAATGTATGTCTGTATAAAGTATAAGTGGCTACTACCCTATTACTGCATATAAATTATAATGTTGAAAATTTAAACTTGTTGGAATTTATTAATATGATGCAAATTATGCAAATTCACTGGAAAAAATAATGAAATCCTTACTGTGTCTACTATGTGATTTGCAATGGACGACTTGCGCTTTAGACTAAATTTTAATCTAAGTAAGAACAACGAAATCTATCACCACAGCTAGAAAGAGCGTCTTGGAATTAGTAATATTACAAAGTTTGGCTGCGAAATGTTGTAAAATACGGAAAATATAGCCCTTCAAAGTTGGCAAATTTGTATACTTTTGTATTACGTGCGTGAATTGGTAACTAAACTAGTTACCAATTTCCGCACGTAATAGAAATGTATACAAATTTGCCAACTTCGCAGGGCTATATTTTCCGTATTTTACAACATTTCGCAACCAAACTTTGCAGTTTTTCTAATTTTGATAACTTCTTTCCGAAAATATCCCTTGTTATTTCCATGGTAATAGTAATAGTATTTATTTAAAGTCAATACATAGGAAGTGATTACTCAATCTCCCGAGCCATATAGGCTCATGTTAAAAATGCTCGGCTATTTACTCTATGCGTGACTACATGAAATTTAAAACAAAGTAAATGAGAAACCATACATAATTGGGACTAATGGAGAAACTATACTGTAGTATAAAATGTTTAAGAATTAGATACATCTCGCACACCTACAGCAGAGATTGAGTTTGTTAGTAAAATGTATTCTTGAAATTGAAGAACGAAACTCGGATAACGAGTTGGAGTTTTTAATATCATTAGGTAGCTCATTCCAAATATGCGAAATATGATATAAGAACATGAATTATGTAAATATAAAGTATTCTAACTGGCCTGCTCAAAATTCAGACCAGTATTTCTAAGATCGTAACGCGAGGACCGTAATTTAAAAAAAGTTTGAAATATATTGGGGCCCATGAAGACGTGTACATTTAAAAAACATAATTAAAGACTGTTCAAACCGTCTTTGTTCCAAAGAACGCATTGATGCCATATTCAAAACTATTTCGTAATCTGAAGTATTACCCATATAAAATAGTATATCCTGACCATGGTATGAAAATTGCAATTAGTATGAAATTAGGATTTCCAGCAAGGATCCGTACTATTTCCATTGTAAGGATTTGGAAAAAAGTTTCCAGTGATCAGTACATGTACGCAATATCTTTTTAAAGATCTTTTTGGTATTGAGGAGAGAATATAAATACTAAAATACCCCAAAGGGACTAAATAGTTTCTTTATACCATACCAGCCACAGCTCGAATCACACTCTATTAAAAGAGAGGTGTTGGTGAATGGTGACACCAATTGTTATTGCATTTCATTGCACTTTGGAAATCCTGTTTTGATTCCGGCAATATGTGGTTGTGAATGCGAATTGTATTTGGAGTCGAACCGGAAACACTTGTCTGTGAAATTATATATTTTCCACCACTTTGGAATGAGAATTGTTTGTCCGGAAGAAAATTCTCTTGCCATCGGCTATGTTTTTACCCTCGCATTTTAAAAAAAATTTGCAGTGAATGATTGCAGTAAGGAAGTGATTAAGAATTAGACATGGAATGCTGACCAGAATACATAAACAAGAAAACAATTTAGTATATAGCAATTGATTTCTGGTAAAAACACTGACTCGCATGCCCATGTAGTCGGACAACCAAGAAGCAATGTTAACACCCATTTACACGATATGACTGACTGTACACAATTGTCATTCTGGCGTATCTGCTGAAGCCACTATTCCTGCTCATCAGCGTATGGCGAAATTTGAAATGTGACATCTTTACACGTATTTATTGTTCAAATACATACGCCAAAATAAGAATCGTACACGACCACGGATCTTTAGATCAGTGTATACGACAAGTCGTATCGTGTAGATGGTGTAATTTTCACTTGACCCTGAAATTAATTAAATCACTTATTTAATACGACTACGCATTGCAGGAATTTAATCCTCTGCCTGTAACGCTTGGTAAACGATCTAATATATGTGTAATCCAGTACTGGTGCATCCCTTAAGGCTAATTTACACTATCAAAGTTTCTGTGATCAGACAGTGGAGATTTTGCATTGGTAAAGTTTTGAAGGATTTGTAGGCTAAGAAATGTTTGAGGGAACTGACTTGTGTATTAACTCTGACTATGTTCCCACAAATATTTCTTACAAATCCTTCAAAACGTATAGAATTTACCTATGCAGAATTCCTACTGTGATCACAGAAACATCGATAGTGTAAACCATGCCTTTACATTGTGTGTGGTATGACCGAGGTCCCTGGACGGAAACAAAAGCACTCCTCTTGATCATAACATAAACTACATGGCTAACAAGATCAACGCTATCCGACTATCCAAACATACAAAGCCTTTCGCGGTGATGGTGGTCAATGCATAAGTATATACTACAATACAATCAGCAGGTTAAAAATCACAAACCCCCAATGGTCTTAATATTTAAAACAAATGTTATATGACATTGGGGGCATTTCTTATTAGGGATGTTGGTAAGAGAAAGCCTGGTAATGCAACAACTTTCGGCATTCTTAACTACTTGAAAAATACAAGGGTATATAATAAATATGTTTTTACAAACATCAATAATAATAATTCAGGAAGAAAACATACAAAAAAATCATGACCGTGAAAGGAGTTTGTATATCTGATACAAAACCATACTCATTTACATAAACTGTAAGTTTAATTCTCTCACCAATTATCAATCATTTGATTTATCTAAAATTGTTGAAGAATACGAGTGTTCTCATCGACACGTTGTAAATAGTGAACTGTTTTTTGCCAGTGTATAGTAGTGCCAATAAAATGAACAAGCTTTCGTTGATAGGGATGCAACTACCTGAAAATATATAAGGATAATTTCGACATTTCGAGCCTATTATATTTTCAGGTAGTTGCATCCCGACCAACGAAAGCGTGTTCATGGTATAAATAGTACATGCAATGTTCTCTCGAAATTTTCAACCAAAGGCAAAATTTTGATCATTCTCATTTTATCATTCGGTTCATTCCGAGGTTCATTCCTTTTATCATTCGCACAAAATGCTAAACATGCAGATTCAATGGTTCACTCGTACCACACACAGCTTGCGAAAAAAGGGATAGAACTTTGACCTAAGCCGTTCACACAAGTCTAAAATTTCAACAGGGAGACCCAGTCAGTATTTGACATCTAGGCAATTATTTGCTCATGTCGGGTTAAGCAGATTCCTACGTCTAAGATTTCTGTGTTTGTAGTAGTGGGACCATGCCGTGTGAAATGATTTTGTGTCTGATATGGCGTGTTCTCAAACGTATCGGACGTACGGTGTTGACATCGAAATCTGTCAGTGCGATGGAAAACATGCAAAGGTTTAATAGTTCAAATCCTGTATGCGCTTGTTTGTGCGAGCTGTTTGACCGAATGTCTATAATACAGAAAAGGTCGTCTATTCAAAAACAAGATTATTTTGATAAATTTCGACATTTGGCATCGATTAAAATTTTTGTCTGTCGCCTCGACTTCAAGAAGTTTTTTAACGCACATTTTTTTCCTAGACGCGTATTATTGCACAGCACGCCGCGCGCGTTATGTTAATTAGAATTCAGCGATTCAAGCGCAAGCCTTTATGGACGCATAGCACCTACAAAGTTCGTTATTCCATCTACCTTGAGTAGCGATTCATTTCAAGTTAGCTGCCAGGGTCCAGATATCATGCATGAGCTCTCGCAAAGACCCACATGAGCTAGGGTCTATAGATGAGCTCTGGCAAAGACTCACATGAGCTCTCGCAAAGACTCACATTTGGGTCTATAGATCATGACATGAAATTAATTGCGCGTTTTGAATGCCTGTCGTGTTGTAAAAATTCGCTTGTCGTGTGCAATCTATCGAGTACTTGGGAAAGTAAATATTTTTGTTTGATGTGTAACCCGTGAATTCGACTCACGCGATCTAATTGTTGCGTGCGCGAATTGCCCGTTGGGCAACGCAGGCGGCTTCTAACACCAAAAATATTTTTTAAGAATTATTAGCGATCTCGCAGTGTTGTGGATAATCACGCTTGAAATCGCGATTAAAGTTTTTGGAAAATTTCGATTTACAGAAACGTTTGTGAAATGATGTAATGAACTTAAAATCCATAATGATGCAATGTTCATCAAATCTAAAGAACAATTCGTTAACCCTAGAGACCTTCGCTTTTTTTCAATTTAAACGCACGATCGGCACATTGCCAGATTGATACTCTTGAGAGAGTTTCTATATTTAGCCCGCTCTTAATTTTATTGTAAATGTTATATGCCTTTCCTGAAAATCATCTAATTCTTTTAAGTGATTGTAAGAGGCTAGCGTGCAAAAAGAGTGTGTATTCTCTGTAATGTATTAAGTGCGTGAGGAGTCTCAACTTAACTTTGCCTTTGGTTCGAAACTGGCTCGAATCATTTTATTAAATTGGATTCAATATAATTATGATATCATATTTCCAGGTTTTGACTTTAGGTAGCCTAGGTAAACAACTTTTGCTCGCATTAATTGATTATGAGATTATAATTTAAAATATATCATATGGCGAAATTTTCGCAATCTGTCTCTGCTGACCGCATTTTAATTTGTCATAATCTATGGCGTAATTTCACACCGCTGAATTCTGGGCAACTCACTCGACATAAACTTCACTCGACATAAACTATGATTGTTGAATGGTTGTTGCAGATGAAAATTCGACCCTGCGATTCCGGTGCAGCGCTTGAACGCTCTAACCAACAGAGAGACAAGTGTCGAGCTCCAACCGCATATCCACGGTGTATGAGTAAATATGAGGCATCTCACTGGATATAACTGATTGTTTTACCCATGCATCGCACATTGGCATCGCCTTGGTATTTACACATGAACTTGTGGTTAGAGCTCGACATCTGGCCTCTGGTTCTGTAGTTCAGTTGGTTAGAGCTTGGCAACTGGCTCTGTAGTTCAGTTGGTTAGAGCTTGGCAACTGGCTCTGTAGTTCAGTTGGTTAGAGCTTGACAACTGGCTTCTGTAGCTCAGTTGGTTAGAGCTTGACAACTGGCTTCTGTAGTTCAGTTGGTTAGAGCTTGACAACTGGCTTCTGTAGCTCAGTTGGTTAGAGCTTGACAACTGGCTTCTGTAGTTCAGTTGGTTAGAGCTTGACAACTGGCTTCTGTAGTTCAGTTGGTTAGAGCTTGACAACTGGCTTCTGTAGTTCAGTTGGTTAGAGCTTGACAACTGGCTTCTGTAGTTCAGTTGGTTAGAGCTTGACAACTGGCTTCTGTAGTTCAGTTGGTTAGAGCTTGACAACTGGCTTCTGTAGTTCAGTTGGTTAGAGCTTGACAACTGGCTTCTGTAGTTCAGTTGGTTAGAGCTTGACAACTGGCTTCTGTAGTTCAGTTGGTTAGAGCTTGACAACTGGCTTCTGTAGTTCAGTTGGTTAGAGCTTGGCAACTGGCTCTGTAGTTCAGTTGGTTAGAGCTTGGCAACTGGCTCTGTAGTTCAGTTGGTTAGAGCTTGACAACTGGCTTCTGTAGTTCAGTTGGTTAGAGCTTGACAACTGGCTTCTGTAGCTCAGTTGGTTAGAGCTTGACAACTGGCTTCTGTAGTTCAGTTGGTTAGAGCTTGACAACTGGCTTCTGTAGCTCAGTTGGTTAGAGCTTGGCAACTGGCTCTGTAGTTCAGTTGGTTAGAGCTTGGCAACTGGCTTCTGTAGTTCAGTTGGTTAGAGCTTGACAACTGGCTTCTGTAGCTCAGTTGGTTAGAGCTTGACAACTGGCTCTGTAGTTCAGTTAGTTAGAGCTTGGCAACTGGCTTCTGTAGTTCAGTTGGTT
>CACRXK020001549.1:0-52839 GCA_902702795.2 Paramuricea clavata
TTGGATGGTTATGCCGTTGCATGTCTGCGGCATAACCATTGGATGTTTATGCCTTGGGATGACTATTGGATGTTTATGCCATAAGCATTAGATGTTTGTGCTGGGATAACCATTAAACTTGGATGTTTATGCTGTTGACTGTCTTCGGCATAACCATTCAACTTGGATGGTTATGCCGTTGCATGTCTGCGACATAACCATTGGATGTTTATGCCTTGGGATGACTATTGGATGTTTATGCCATATAAGCATTAGATGTTTGTGCTGGGATAACCATTCAACTTGGATGTTTATGCCGTTGAATGTCTCCGGCATACCCATTGGATGTTTATGCCTTCGGCACAACCATTGGATTGTTTATGCCGGCAAAACCATTGATTGGATGTCTATGCCGTTGGCTGTCTTCGGCATAACAATTTAACTTGGATGGTTATACCGTTGAATGTCATCGGCATGATCATTAAACTTATATGTTTATGCCGTTGCATGTCTTCGGCATAACCATTGGATGTTTATGCCGTTGTCTGTTTTCCGTATTATCATTCAGCTAGGATGTTTATGCCGTTGAATGTCTTTGGCATAAACACTGGATGTTTGTGCCTTCTGCATAACCATTGGATGTGTATGCTATAACTATTGGATGTTTATGCCGGCATAAAACCGTTCAACTTGGATGTTTATGCCGTGGACTGTATTCTGCATAACCATTCAACTTTCATGGTTATGCCGTTGAATGTCATAGGGATAACCATTCAACTTGGATGTTTATGCCGCTGACTGTCTTCGGCATAACCATTCAAGGCCGGCGAGAGGGGGGGGGGGGCAGGGGGGAAAAGTACCCGGAGCCCGGAATGCTCGGAGGGGCCCGGAAATCTCGGTAAGATGTTTGATTGTTTATCATCGCTATCTGCTATAGGTATGTCCTAAATGAAATACCCCTACTTGCACACTATCCGCTGTTCGCCGTGATTGACCGTTCAACATACCAAATATGAAATAAAAATTTTCCGATCGTTTTTTCGGCTCCGAAATTCTCCAGCGATTTTTTGCAAGCAATTCGCTGGCAATTCCCTCCTTGATTGTGATTAAAAAATAGACTTTGGTGTGGCCATCAGCCTGAGAGTCAAGAGGGACGGAGGTGAGAGGGGGGGGGGGGCAAGTTCACCAATTTGTCCCGTGGCCCGTAGTTGCCTCTCACCGGCCTTCGGTAACCATTCAACTTGGATGGTTATGCCGTTGACTGTTTTCAGCATAACCATTTTAGTGGCTTTCCCACCTGATCTATCGTCTGACTCTTCCACAGTCTCTCGTTATATTTTGGTTAGTACGGGAGAATATGCCCGTTCGCGGGTTAGGGGGTTAGGCGTTGACAGACACGCTGGAAAATAACCCATTCCCATCATCCAACGAGAGCGACTGGGAACGGGTCAGATCTATAGTATTGTGATTCTCGATTTCAATTGTCTCTCTCATTTTGCGAGAGAACGTATGACTATCTATCGCCAAACTGTGGTTG
Source organism: Paramuricea clavata (assembly GCA_902702795.2). Lineage (NCBI taxonomy): Eukaryota > Metazoa > Cnidaria > Anthozoa > Malacalcyonacea > Plexauridae > Paramuricea > Paramuricea clavata. The sequence goes on from CACRXK020001549.1 coordinate 1,517, forward strand.
CTTCGTCCCATTTTATACTTATAATAACCAATATTTGTAAGAGTTCAGTTTTCACATTGATGGGTTAGTATATATACATGGTAAATATTTGAAAACCATTCAAAAATTTTCCTGTGTTGTGGGCCACCGTAGTGCTACTGATATTGTAAACCAGCTTATAAGCCAGGGACGGATTTATCGTGTGGGTGCAAGGGGGTGCGGCACCCTACCTAGTGGTGTCTAGTAAGATCACATCAGCCCTCTTTCTGGCCCCTCCAGTTGGCAATTTTGTACCTCCCACCCAGTGCAAGGCCTCTTCGAACTATATACCTGCAGTATGTAGTCAACCAGCAATTATATATCAAAGTGAGAAAATGATGAGTTAAGTTGTTAACATTTCAGAATTTGACCATCATCTGCAGGCCCGTAACTAGAGTCAACCGAGTCAGTTGACTCGGAGGAATTTGGGGATTGAAATTTAAACATCGCCAGAAACCTAAACCATGGCTGAAATAATTTGCTCGTGGAAAAAAGCATGAAATGGCATTTTAGGACGAAATTCTAGTTTAGTTTTTCCAAGCAAAGATACTCCAAAGAGACCACCCTATCTTGCTCTTCAGTGACACTTAGAAGACGAATGCGTCGATATCAACTACCCCAATAGATGTAAATACAGAACTGCATGTAGAATTTGAAGTGTTGTGAATGATAATACAGTACCACGCACATTTTCATTACCGCATCATCACATCAAGTTGCCTTATTGGGATTGGATTACATTTGGGAGACTGTAAAATTGCAGTAATTGTGCCACGTACTGTTTATAAGGCCATTTCTTGTTGGAACACTCCTCAAAATACTGGACATAGCTTATCTGAGCTTCAGGAAATCCAAAATTTTCTGGGGTGGGATGCCCCCAGACCTCTCTAGACAGCTAGCACCTTCGGTGCTCGACTCGGTTGTCTCAGAATCCTAGTTACGGGACTGATCTGCTGCTCAATGACCTATACTTATTGGTTAATTAAATTTAACCATGCATATATATGCTGGTAGCTGCAGTGATATATACAGACTTGCTGACTGGTGAACTTCTTCAGGTCCCCCGCGAAATATGTCCCCTCCAGTTACACATCCTTAAGGCTGATTTCCACTGTTGCGTTTTTCGTACGCACGTACACGCACGTAAAACTTTGAATCCTTCTATTTTTTAAATATTTTACAAATAAGTTAACAAACGCATACTAAAACTTGCGGAACACTAAATTCTGTTGCTTTATTTATTTGGGTATTTCATAAGTAACATTTAAACGGATTTAAGGTTTTACGTGCGTATACGTACGTATGAAAAACGCAACAGTGGAAATCAGCCTTTAAAGAGGCCCTGGGAAGTGGTGCATTTTTACGCGCGTAATACTAAAATACTCAAAATTAGCTAATTTCACAGGGTTATATTTTTCGTATTTTACAACAGTTCGCAACCAAACTTTGCAATTTTATTAATTGTAGGATGCTCTTTTGAACTATAATGATAGATTTTGTCTTTCTTGTCTAGATAAAAAATTAGTCGATGGTTAAAGGTAATGTAAAGTTCCTAATGTAAACAAACACTTTGTTTACATTTTGAACTCAGTGCAACAGTTGTAAAATATGATTAGATATATATCATACTGAATTTTTAACACTCTTCTGGTTCGCTATGCTTGCAAATAAATATAGACTAGAGATTCAATTCAAGAAAGTTCGGAAGGTGCGAAATAGTAGCAACATTCCAATGGTCGGGTCCCGACCATTGGAATATAGGCTTGCGCAGAACGTATGCGCAGAACGGACTTTACACCACCTTTAATTGATTTGTGAGCTCATGAGAATATACTCAGAATGCTTCGATTAAATATCATAACAGCGTAACAGAATGGCGAACATGCGGATTCGGCCATCTTAAATAATTGTAATATTGAGATAGAGAAGAGTTGAGAGTAAGGCTCCCTCATGCATCAGGCTCATGGAAAACTGCACCTCTGTGCTTGTAGATGAGACTTCCGCCCACGCTATAAGCTAAACACTGAGGCTCCGTTTCAGTGGCGTAACTCCTATGAGCTCTACCCGGTAAGAGCCGGGGGCACCCAGGCAATCGGGTTTCACGGGGGGCACCCTGAACTAAGTTCTCCGGGACCCTTGTTCATGGTATGGTATGGTATGGTAAAACTTTATTTAATGACATTGGCCCCGACAGCAATTAGCTGATTTCGCCGGGGGAGGGGGGCGTCATGTAAGGTTGTATGTGTATAAGTCATAGAAATAATAGGTAGGCAGGTATACTATTTCTATGGTATAAGTACAGTGACAAACATTTCACTGTTTATGTCAAAAACAATTTCTGCCTATAGTGTTATTTATAGTTGGGTTTTGTATTTTGCTATATATTTAAATTTCCAGTTTACGAAACCATTAAAATTCGCTTCTAAACGACTAGCAAAATCGGTTAAATATTGTCAGAGCTTCATGGTACTTCAAAAGGATCTAGGATACCCCTGCCTTGGGGGCACCCAATTTCGGTAGGACCAGGGGCACCCTTGTCCAAACTTAGACGTCTGCCCCGTTTACACTATACCGGATTACATTTCGTACCGAATTAATTTTCACTCCGAAGTAAAAAACAAGGGTGTTACATTATGCATGCCGCTTCGCTCTGTTGCCAGCTCATGTCTCGCTGTCGCCATTGAAGCAAGGATTATTTTTTGCCAGTATACTAAAATTTATTTTAAACAAGAAGTAACACACGTTTTCTTTGTAAAATATAACTTTGTTTTATATTAAAAAGCTTCACTACCAGACCTTGCTTCGTTTAGCTGTAAACCAAAATTCAGACGTCGAGTATTTCTTTAAATTTTGCCCTATCGAAAGCGAAAGTCAATGTTATTATCGTTTTCTTTACTTGTCTTCGCCAGAAATAGTAAGTGGTTGTAAGGCGAAACAAACGACAACTCTAAAGTATCATAAAAGCAAGCCAAATATAAAAGGCGACAATGGTAAAACGTACGTACACGCCAAAACCGAAGGGTTACGGATTGGCCTGCTTACACTACTTCGGCCCATACCGGATTACTTTTCATTTCACCTCCAAAGCACTCTCCTCCGCAGAGTCAATTATAGTCCATTATATATGATTATAAAGGATCGAACTTGAGATGCGGCTGTGGTTTACTGAACCGTTGGCAGACAACGTACGCTTTGATTTTAACCAATCTTTTATCTTATATTTCGTTGCCCTTCGACAGTACATAAAACTATACAAAGAATAAACTACATTATCTATATACACAAAACTACAAAACCACCACATACTGAACATTTACTAAATAAAATAATAACGTACTGCATACCTCTGTCCCCGCAGATCCTTTTAACGATTAGCCAATATCTAATACTATATACATACGGTATATGTCCACGCTTAACACGAGATTAAAAGCAAACTAAAATTAAAAGTTCTGCTATATATAAAGCCGTGGTGGCATGCAAATTAGTTGACTAATTAATTCCAACCCACGCAAAAGATTTTTAAACAACATCCTTTACATGGCTCCCCTAAATTGTTCCACAATTTACCTAAATTAAACTAAATTATACTAATGCATGCATAAAGTACTATTTTTTGTTCGTTTTATATATAATAAAATTTATGACACCTAAATGTACTTTGAAACAAATTCTACTTATCGTTGTCATCTTTGGCTCCTTCGTCGGGGAATCCCTGGTCTTCAAACTCTTCATTCGACAGCAGTAGAACCAACTTGTGCACCGGTCGATTGAGATTGAGATTGGTCGCTTTCTTCTTCCTCTGCTATCCAACGTGGAGTCAGCCATCGCCAACTTAACCTTTCTAACCAGGGCATCGTCTGAAGGAAATGTTTCCGCGACTCGTGCGAGTTTCCATTGGTTACGAAGCAAATCTTCATCGTTAACGACAACAACATCCCCTTTCTTAAGGTTTTTCTGGGGTCGTACCCATTTCTGACGAGTTTGTAGGGACTGAAGAAACTCTTTCTTCCAACGGCTCCAGAATTCGTTGATCAAATACTGTACACGACGCCATCGTTTCTTTGAATAGACATCCGCACGCTGAAATTCACGGGGAGGGGGAAGGATAATATTACTCTTCATTGTCAACAAGTTGTTCGGTGTAAGGGGTTCAAGTTCACTTGCGAAGTTCAAAGATAATGGACGGCTGTTAATGATCGCCTCAGCTTCTACCATAAACGTTCTCAAAGATTCATCGTCCAGTTGTTCTCCATGTGCATCCAGCAGGGCAGACAAAACATTCCGCACACTTCGGATCTGACGTTCCCAACTGCCCCCCATATGACTTGCATGAGGGACATTCATTTGAAACTTGATGAAGTCACAGTTCTCCTTCAATAGTTTCTGCCTCACAGTCTCTTGGTTCATTTCACTTAGTGCAGCTTGAAGCTCTGTCCTGCATCCAACAAAGTTCGTTCCGCGATCAGACCTCAATTGACGTATCGGTCCTCGCCGGCCAACAAAACGACGGTATGCGTTCATGAAAGAACTCGTATCCAAACTAATCGCCGTTTCCAGGTGAATAGCACGCGAAACCAAACAGGTAAACAAAACCCCATATCTTTTAACGTTCCTTCGTCCCTCTTTGACCAACCAGGGTCCGAAGTAATCAACTGCACTGTAGGTAAAAGGTGGAGAAGGCTCCAAACGATCCTCGGGTAAGTCGGCCATTCTTTGTTTCTGCAACTCGCCCCTTACTTTCCTACACTTCACACATTTGGAAATATGGTTGGAAACTGCCGAAACACCACCAATAATCCAAAATCCGGAAGACCTAATGCTGTTGTGGGTCATTCCACGTCCCTGATGAGCGACTTTCTGATGAAAATGACATATGATCAATTCAGTCACGTGTCCTTTTTTCGGGAGGATACACGGATGCTTAACGTCCAATGGCATATTCGCACGCCTAATCCGTCCACCGACTCGTATAATTCCATCTTTCGCAAGAATTGGATCAAGTCGAAATAAGGAACTGGATTTCGGGACCCCATGGCTCTCTTTATTCCCTCTTTCAACGTTCGGAGACGATTCTTCGACGTTTCTCTGGTGAAGTAACAATGTTTCCTTGATAAATGACTTTCGTTGTACAGCTCGTATAATTTCCTTTCCAGCTTCGTTCAGTTCATCGACGTTCACTGGATTACAAGAGATAACTCTGGAACTTTCCTCGCTTGAGTCACTTGACTGTTCTCCAGATAACTTTCTCTTTCGCAGACGGGCCAAGAGAATCTCCTTAAATCGAAGGCAAATTGCAATCGCTCGTTTTGCTTTGAACCAGCTCGAGAAACGGTTCAAACGCTCTTCTATACCAGCATGCTCTTCAGTTCTCGTTATCATAACTGAACACTTCCTCACTTCTGGATCGTCCGGGCAGACGGCAGCGATGTTATTGTCCTCGTCAATCCTGCCATAATCAGGATCAAAATTCGACCAGAGAAAATCCGGACCAAACCACCACTCTCTCTTATCGAGAAGACGTTGGGCATCCAGACCTCGAGAGGCGAAATCGGCTGGATTGGACTTCGTTGGTATATATCTCCACTGATCAACTGAAGTCAGTTCACGAATCTGCTGCACTCTGTTTGACACGAAGACATGAAACCGTCGCACATTGTTAAAAATGTACCCGAGTACAACTCTACTGTCCGTCCAAAATATTTCGTTAATTTCGTTGTAATCTAGCTCTCTTCGAAGTGAAGTGCCGACTTTCGCACTCACCAAAGCAGCCGTTAACTCGAGCCTTGGAATAGTTACGGATTTCAATGGCGCGACACGAGACTTTGCCATCACCAGCGAGCAGTGAATTCTACCAGTATGATCAATGAGCCTTAGGTATGAACACTGACCATATCCCTCTTCACTTGCGTCAGAAAAGTTGTGCAACTCGACAACGTCGATCTCACCAAAACCATCAGGTTTGTAACACCGAGGAATCTTCAACTGTGCTAGAAGACAGATATCTTTCCGCCATCTTTCCCATTCTGGCACCAGATACTCTGGAACTTTTTCATCCCACTCCTTAGCTTCCCTGCATAACTGCTGTAGAATTTTCTTTCCAAGTAGGACAAATGGAGAAAGGACCCCCAAGGGATCAAACACCGAGCTGACTGTAGCCAGGACACCTCGTCTCGTCAACGGTCGATCTGACAATTCAATTCTAAATTGAAAAGTGTCTGACTCCACACACCACTGGACACCAAGAGCCCTCTCGATAGGGAGCGCGTCACAACTTGGAACCAGGTCTTTGATACCCTTCGCACGATCTTCGGGTGGAATTGTGTCTATCACTGACTGTTCGATATAATCTTATGGAGACGAAATCCTCCTTTCTTGCAAAGGGTTTCCGTACTTTCGATCAAAGAAATAGCATCACTAGGTGAAGGAACGGATTTTAAACCATCGTCCACGTAAAAGTTATTTCTTACAAAATCAGCAGCTTCGGTACCGCAGATCTTCTCATAGTCATCAGCAGTCTTCCTCAAACCAACGTTAGCACAACCAGGGGATGAGGTGGCTCCAAATAGATGCGATGACATTCGATATTCGACAGGCTCAGCGTCTAAATTGCCATCCTTCCACCAGAGAAAACGAAGGAAATTACGATCTTCCACATTAACCTTGACTTGGTGGAACATAGCTTCCAAATCACACATAAGGGCGGTACTATCCTGGCGGAAGCGACATAATATCCCCAACAGATTATTGGTTAGGTCAGGACCCTGAAGTAGGTTTCGATTCAGAGACTCTCCTTCGTACACAGCACTGCAGTCGAAAACGACTCGTATCTTATCTGGTTTCTTGCTATTATAGACCCCATGGTGCGATAGGTACCAGACTCGACCATCTTTGAGACTCAACTCTCCTTCAGGAACTCGTTCTGCATACCCATTATTGATGGTATCAGAAACAAACTTCAAATAGTCCAGGTGGTATTTCTTGTCCTTTTTCAGACGTTGTTTCAATTTCTGAAGGCGGGCGAAAGCTTGCTTCCTATTATCTGGAAGTTTAATGTTCTCGTCCTTAAATGGTAGAGGCATTTCGTAATGACCGTCGTCACGTTGGTGTATTTCCTCCTCAATCTTCTTGATGAATAAACGATCTTCGTACGAAAGTGATTTACCCTTTTCTCGATCACTGAAATCCAACTCGAACATTTTGTTCACCTGATTTGCGCTAAGGATTTCTTTCGTCTGGGTCTTGAAAGCCAGATGACACACCTTTCTATCTTTACCAACTTGGGTTTCCCCGCATAATGTTCGATTCACGATTACCTGACTATCCTCAACATCTTTATTTTCACCAGGTTCGATCGTACCAACGATTCCCCAACCCAAAATTGTTCTCTTAGCGTAAGGATCATCATCATTTCCGGTGATTATCTCTCGTGGTTTTATCGCTCGTATGCAACTCGTTCCTATCAAAAGGCCAACTGCTACATCACTTCGATACGGCATTATTTTCTCCGCGATCTTTTCCAGATGCGGCCACATACGGGCTGACTCGGGTCTTGGAATCTGCTCTGATCTGGCTGGAATCTGACTTTTCGTATACGTTCTCGGTAGGGATACTTCTACAGTTTCGTTGATGCCACGACAAACCAGACCAGTGATTTTCTGACACTTGATAACTTCGTGAGAGAGCACTGTGGAAAGTTCAAGTGGTACTTCTGGACCGTCGACTTCAAGAACATTCAATATTGAGTCCTTGATAAAACAGGCATCTGATTGCTCGTCCAAAAGGGCGTAAACCATGACTCTCCTCAATCTTCTTGATGAATAGGATTTTGAGAAACTTTTCACATACATCAAGCTCGTGTGCTTCTTTGCAGAATATGCAACTTATTTTCTTAATAATCTTTGTCTCTGAATCAGGAACATTCGTCGTCTGTGAAGCAACGCTATTGACAGCGAAAACCTTTGCTTTGTGTATCTTGTTCGGTTCCTCCTTCTTGGGAAGGCGTTGAAAGGTTACGGGATTGCAAGCGATCCTGGCTTCTTTCTTAAGAAACTTGCAGAATTCGGCGAACGTGGGGTAACCCGATCCAGACGCAACTCGTGATGCTCTATCTTCATCACCGTCGTCGCTAAGGTCATCTGCTATCCTTCGATCCACTACGCGAACCCATCTGTTAACAAGATGTGTCGGAAGCTTGTTGAGAAATTTCCGATTTTCTTCGGGATCGTTCAGAACGTTTAGATACTGTATGCTATCCATCGCGGTCCTGCAGTGTTGAAGGAAATCTGAGAATCGCCTCAGACCTGGACCGTCGTTCGGGGGGATCTTCGGCCAATTCTCGATCTTCTTTCTATAGGCGTTTGATACGAGAAACGCATTACCAAACCTGTCCGTCAATATCTTCTTAGCCTTTACGTAGGCCTCTTCGGAATCCAGTGACAGGAGACCACTAATCGCTTCTTTGGCTTCGCCCGATGTAAATTTGCTCAAATAATACAGCCGTTCGGAAGACAACTTTGTTTTTCTTTCGATAAATGTCTCAAACGCTTTAATCCATATTGGGTACTGGAGAAAATCGCCACTGAAAACTTCCGGTTGAGGTCGTGGAAGTTTATCATGATCCTGTCGTTCTGTTAGCAGATCCGCCAACCTCGTAATAGGATCTTCGTGCGTGGAGACCTTGACCGCACTAGGGGTAACACCGCCCCTGGCAGAGACATTCTTGGAAATACCCTCCTTGGACATCGCAGAAGGATGGAAATTTTGATCCCGGACCAATTGTTCTGCAGAATTTTGCTGACTTGCAATGTTCGGATCAATAACAGACTGAGATATTTCCTCATCAACAGAAAGTAGACCTTTATGCAGGTTGTGGGCTTGTTGGGATTGAACGTACTGCTCTACTCGCTCTTGAGAATCTCCCTCCGCTACGAGCTTCGACACGTTCTCCATATTTAAACCAGAGTTCGAACAATTTTCCACTTGACCCACTGCCTCAATCTCGGCTTGCGTAGCAGCAAGCTCTTTCATCATCTGAAGTTTTTTCAATTCATCTTCACGTCTTTTCAAATCAGCTGATCTTTCTCTTTCAATCTCATGAAACTTAAGTTCCGTTTCCAATCTTGCTGCTTTCACCATCATCTCCGTCTTGAGTAGGGCAGCTGAAGATGTAGTTCCAAACGACCTTCGAGATTTCCCGCTTCGTCGTGACCGCTTTGAACTAACGGAACTCCGATCGTCTTTCAAATTGGTAATCTTTTTATTCAAATCACTAAGGATTCGTCGATGCGTATCACACAAACTATCGAAATTAAACTGTTCGCTTGGTGTAACTTCAGACACGTATTTAATATGAGCATCTGAAAGATCGTCCATACGGGAATCAAGCTTCGTTCGCTCTTGCTGTAGAAGCTCTACATCGTTAGAGTCTAGTAACTCCGCCTCGGCTTTATTTGCTTGTTTTCGCCATGCTTTTACTGCAGTCATATAGTCCCGTTGTAACTGATAATCTTGGTATTCTTTTCCCTTAATAGTCGGTACCCTTGAACGTTGACTCATTCTAGGACCAGGTTCGCTTTGATGGCTAACGATGTCTTCTTTCCTTTCATCGCGAGGGTTTTTAGCCGCGAGAAGCGATGAATCTGTATTCTCTTGAATGTCGGACATATTAATACCAACTCTAGCAGTATTGTTCATTAAAAGCAAACTAAAAGTAAAAGTTCTGCTATATATAAAGCCGTGGTGGCATGCAAATTAGTTTGACTAATTAATTACAACCCACGCAAAAGATTTTAAACAACATCCTTTACAGATATAGGGTTTTTGCACCAGAGGCATGGAGACATTGAAGTTCTATAACAAACATACTTGCAGGTTCGGTGAATCCGGGATTGGACGCACCGAGGGTGGCTGGAAGTTTCCCGAGCGAGATGGGTTTGGGAATCTTCCAGTCACCCGAGGTTTGGTTTAATTTTATCACATGCCATTTCGGTAATAAGCACTATTAATTAAAGAATTTACGCATTTTAGTATATAAATTTTTGTTGGGATAACGAACCATTTTAGCCGCCAACATATACTACGCAAACAAACAAACTTAGGCTTAAATTGAAGCTAAAAAAATTCTCTACAATATTCCCTTATTCTTGAGACGAGAAAATGTACACATTCTGCGAAAACATTGCCAAGATTTATATAAACCTGCCCGTGCCGAACAAATTTCGGCGGCCATCTTTCTCTTTTTCCACTTTGAATACCGAATATTCGATTTTCATCAAACAAAATAAAAAAATAATAATTATAAAACACGCTTGTGTGATGTTACTCTGAGTGTATATCCACACCGGGAAGGCTTGAAAAATATGCCTGACCACGGTGGGATTCGAACCTACGACCTTTGGAATACTATATATACAGCAAATATAATTATAAAATAATTAAAAACAGTTAATTAATTTATCTTCGTTTGAAATTTGTTCAAATCGCTTCATAATGGTCGCCGCCGAAACATCGATCTCCAACCCCCCTCCTAAACATACGTCAGCAGGTGGGTTCGAAATTGAATGTACCTCCTCGTACCTAGCGTATTAGCGGTGCTATGAGTATATTATGATCTTGTCCATATTAAAATTCACCATTTCCAAAACAATAAAGTTCACGACCAATTTCCTCATTTCTCATGTGTTAACTTATGGTATAATTCACCGATCTCTATCAGAAATTCCCATTTGAAAGGTGTTGTCACGACTGTATTCATGATTCATCTCAGTCGCACTCAGAAACGTCGTCAAAAATATAGACACGTTTCTTTACGATTGAGTTCATTTGAATGTAAAAGAGGTCCCCAACATTGTTGAACATGTGCTTTTGCTTAAAATACCAGTGTTGTAACGAATCACCTATAGGTCGAGTCACGAGTCGAGTCGAGTCACTCAAAGGTCGAGTCACGAGTCGAGTCGAGTCATTTCAGTTTTTGATCGAGTCGAGTCGAGTCGAGTCAGTGGCTTCACTCGAGTCGAGTCGAGTCGAGTCAGCGGCTTCACTCGAGTCAAGTCGAGTCACTGATTTAAGTCGAGTCGAGTCAATTTCTAGACTTGACTTGAGCTTGACCTAGCTTGCAGCAGGAAATTAATAATCAAATTTGCGTTTTAAACTAAATACTTTAGTCATTTAATAACAGTATCTGGGTAGCTATAGGCTGTGCCAATATCACAGTTCTAGTCAATATTAAGTAAAACCACATGAGATGTCTCATCATGCCTGCTGATCGAGTGTACGTACATACAACTAGCAAAACTTGCAACTGGAGTCAGAATTAACAAAGAATAGACTTTAATTAACAACGCTTTGTAAGTTAATTTGAAATTATATAGCCCTTCGTAAATACCAAAAATGAAAATAGCCTGTCAGAATTAGTATATAAGTACAAAAAAATTTGAGACTCAATTTTAAAAACTGTGGCACTAGCGTTGTTTCTAAAAACAGAAATGTAATATAGGTATGCCCATCAGCAATATACTCTATGCAAATCCCATATATTTTCTGATAAAGTTTCGAAGTTCTCATTGTTCACAGGGCTCATTGTTCTTCCCAAGCAATACAATCACAATAATTGTGATGAATTTATTCTGCACAAGTTGTAGCTTTGTTGACTCGAGTCATTTAAGGCAAAATCAGCAAGTCGAGTCCGAGTCGAGTCATTTGGGGCTGTTGACTCGAGTCGAGTCGAGTCATTTTTCGTATTGGACTCGAGTCGAGTCGAGTCGCTGAAAATAGCGACTCGAGTTGACTCGAGTCAGAGTCAATGACTCGACTCGTTACAACACTGTAAAATACCATATTTGACTTGATTTATTCCTCTATTGCGAGATAACAGAACAAAACAGTTGAAAATACCGTATTAATCACAATAGCTCACCCCTCAAGGTGGTCACAGTAAGGCCCCGTTTACACTATACCGGATTGCTATCGGAGTGGTTCAAACGGAAAGGCTGTGAAGATTTTTAATATCAGAGACCCAAATAAACATGCCAATTCTGTCAAACTACTAAGCATTTGCTACTAACCATTGCTCCGTAACGACAAAAGAAGATGTCGTGACCAGCGAATCCGGTATAGTGTAAACAGGGCCTAAGATGGCGGCCGCGCGCGACTTGCGGCTTCAATTTCTGTATCTATAGTTGCGCTCTCCATATATTTATAGCTCAGTGGATGCATATTACATCGTTTATGCGTTACCATGGTAACTTAAAACATGGCGGCTGTTTTGGAAGATCGAGAGACAGAAATGGCAAATGATATGGACGAAGACGGCTATATTTTGGAACGTATCCTTTTAAAGGCATTTCCTATTTTTAAGGACAACGTTCTCGTTCGTTTTAGCATAATAAAAACTCCAAAATTGTTGGTATTTCGAAATATCTTTGTTTTGTATTTTATAATTGTCGTAGTCGTACTGTCAGTTTATACTCCATACTATCTAAAACATTCAGATTTGGTCAATAAATAGCCGATTTGTTTGATAATTTCAGTGAATGGTTTCGTTCAGATAGTTCTATTGATCTGGAGTAATTTGCCTTCATTTTATACTCCATCGTTGTTTGCAATTCTGCCAATTCACACATGCAGAGTCGCCGACAATGCCAGACACGGCTTAGTCGAAATTCACAAAACTGGAAAATATTTGAAATATGTGTTAAGTGTGCAATACCATTGGTCAAAAAAATCTCGGGTGTGCACTTGCCAGACTCTGCAGTCTGGGAAATTCTCTCACACTCAATATTTCTTTCTGTAGATCCAAAACATTTCAATCCTCATACTTTAACTTATGTCTACAAAATTCTTACCTCTACCATGCACCTTCACCGGCCTCTCCATCTTCAAAAGATCTCTTAAATCTCTTGAAGCCACTTACTCAAACTTGGTTGCAGCAACATTTGATGTAGACAATAGATGGTTTCCTTTATCAGATGGTTCCCTTATTGCGTTCACTGAATGCAACCACATTATGCTTTGTGATTTTTATTATACTAACACATCCGTGAAGCATTCAGGTGGTTAATGTGTTCATGGTGCATACTAATAGAGGGAAGCGGCTTTTTATATTTGTATTTTATGTACGTATTTCGTTGCTTCAGTGTTTGCACCTTACATGGGACTTTGTGTCCTGTTTGTGCTTATGCTGTTTGAGTACTGTATATATTAATTATACATAATATATTATATTTATATTGGGTCATTCCAGAAAACATCCATACCACCCCCACAGAGGAAATTGGAAGTTAACCCCCCTACCCCCTTTGGATGTCCTAATAATAATAGCTTTAGCAATACCTGTAAAATATGGTCATGCTAATAAAGCGATTATCAATAAGAAAAAAACAAAAAACATTTACTATTATCAGAAACAATTTTTTCTCCCCTCCCCCTCCAGACGGCAGAAATTTCCTCTGTGGGGGGAGTGTGGATCTTTTCTGGAACGACCCATTTAATTATATATAATATAATTATATATGTAATGTTCTCAATATAAATATATTATTTATATATCACATCACAAGTTAGCCTGCGTAGCGGCTGGGCGGTATTCACAGGCACAAGAGAATGGGCAGCATGAAATACTGCCTGCCCAAAAACTACATATTCTAAGTTTCGCCCACAGAATGCATGGTTCCGCCTATCTTAATGTGTATTTATAGACATGACATGGACAAATTTGTACTGTCTGCATTAAATGTTGAGGACCTTTTTTGGGAAGAGTTGATCTATGGAAGTTAACAAAGTTTTGTAAACATTATTCCCAGTTCTGTATTACATCATATTACATAATTATTTTCTTTGACTTTAACATTAGAGGTTACAATTCCTGATTACGGTGATGAAGATTTCGTATATGAAGAGGTAATGTTCGTCAGCACATACAAATGTCATGCGCCAGCAGCATAGAATATTTGTTCAGTTGGACATAACATGGAGACCAATGTAGCTACTGTAAATACACCACAGCTGTACTTGTAGATGCTATTCATGGAATGAGAGGGGTGATTAGTGATGGGTGCACCAGGATATGATGTGTTTATTTTGATCATTATTTGTACATGACCTTAGAAATATAGATTCCTAAGCATTTTACTTTAAAACTTACACTGTGTAACTAATAGATATATCCTCAGACACACTGAAGACATCACATGGTTGTCGTAAGGGCCAGCTTACAAAAAATCTAGTTGGAATTCTAATAGGGATTTCTATGCCCAAATTCCAATGGGAACAATTAGAATTCCACTAGGAATTTACATTTTGCAATTCAACTTTCGGTGGAAATGGATGCAGCATCACACGTCGCATTAACCTCCATCTGGTCCATTTTACTATTCTTAGGTTTTTGCCTTGCTAGATTAGATATTACATGGATATATTGCCAAATTATCCATTAGTATTATGAAACAGTGTCACAGTGATACATTCAGTGACACACAGTATCATGTTCCAGAACCTGGAACTCTTTACCAACTACACTAAGATCTCCTGACATTAATATAATTCGGCAATTCAAAACTGATTTACAAACTTACTACCTGACAGCCCTGAGAGAATGCTTCAACGAAGAAGATCCGAGGACATGGAAGACTATATGTCTGAAGTGTAACACTAGTCGTTATTTACGTTCTAAACTGACTTGTTGTTTTTAGTCTCCTGTCCATGTACTGTATGTTATATGTTCTGTACTGTATGATTGTGTATTTTTGTATAAGGGCCTGTTGTGAGAATATTATGAACGTTTTATAATATTAAGAACTCATTAAGAACTCATTAAGAACTCATTCAGTTGGAACTTACTAAGTTATGTAGCTGATTATGCAGCGTATTATTAGTTAGATTATCTAGTATATTGTTATGTTAATAAAGTAAAAAACCCATAAAAATAGAACGCTATTTTAGACTCAGATTAATAATACTGTGTATGTAGTCGGTAAAGTACGTGTCAAGAAAATACAATTTAGTGAAACCGATATTTGAGTTTATAACAGGGCCCACAGTAATTGGTTTACACTGTTGTTAGTCCAGTCAATCTGTGACCAGAGGTCAAAGAAATTGCAATAGAATTTTTCTCAGTGGTAAAATGTGAGGGAAAGTGTCCTGATCGATTAACATACTAAAAATTAAAAAAAATCCCTTAGGTGGAACATGGTGAAAATCAAGTTTTTCTTACTTCTACCTATAGAAAACCATTGCGGACAGAATGTTCAAATTTTGAAATCATTTTTAAGCAAATGTAACCAACATTATTGGAAAGCTTAAACAAAACTATATTAAGGTCAATTAAACCGTTATATTCAATTTACTGGTCAGTTTGTCGTTATTCTAGCTCAAAGTTGGAAAAATAGCGCAACATTTGCACAAAATACAAATTTATGGCATTTTAAATCTTGTTTAACTTCGGCTGGATAGGCAAAAGCAAGGTAACCGTTTAATGATCTATATTTTAGTTTTTTCTAAGCTTTCCAATAATGTAGGTTACATTTGCCTAAAAATGATTTCAAAATTTCAACATTGTGTCCACAATGGTTTTCTATAGGTAGAAGTAAGAAAAACTCGATTTTCACCATGTTCCACCGAAGGGTTATTTAGTATGTTAATCAGAAAAACTTTTCACACACTTTACCACTGAAAAAAATATATTGCGATTACTTTGATCAGGACCATGTACTTATAGTGATTTGACTGGATTATGTCAGGTGTCCCTGCCATTCTTGTCCATGTTTATTGTCTAGATGTCTATTTGCTGTTCTGTTACGTGTTTTTGTTTAATAAGTTTAATAAATAAATAAATAAGTAAATCCAGCACTCAGCCACGTTCTTTTTTGATCCAGGTGCCTGTCGATGATAACGCTTCTGTATCAGGTATGCATGATGCTATTCTGTGTGATGTACAGTAGGTCCTGGAAATTTTATTAGGGGATGTCATTGGTACTGCCAAAGTGACGGCAGCTGACTAGTCGTTACAGGAAATGTATTAGTATTTGCTTTTGGCATTTTTCAATTATATAAAATTCATCCTCATCTAAAAAAGAAGTACACATTTTGTATTCTAAATTGAAAATGCAACATTTGAGATCGCTGCATGTGTCAGTTGTATTGTATCTTTAATAGCGTGAAGCTAAAAATACAAATGTAGCTGAGTCTCCCCTCTATAACACCTCTGGTCAGTTTGAAATTTGGCACTATACCAGTGACCTTAACAAATAGTCTCTTTTTGACCAGTAAAATCTTCGAGTAATCTATCTGGCGTTCGCTCATTAGACGAGCTAATCAGTGGGATCACAAGAACCAATTCATGGACATGGAGAACGAAACGCCAATTGATTTCAGTGTACATATAGCAAAAATAAAAATATTGTGTAAATATAGTAAAATTAAGCCAAAACACATGCACGAGCGTTTACAAAAGTATGTTAAATTGATTTTATGCAGAGGGAAGTGAAGATTTTGAAACTGCAGTAAAAGCTTTAAAAGAAGAAAGTGTAGACAAAGCTATAGTACAGGTAAAGTTTGCTATCACTCAAAATATAGTCTGAATGAGACGTAATGAGTATATAATATTACTATAATCAAGTATAATGTACAAAAACCGGCCTGGTTATAGCGTCTTTTACTCCTACAAATCATTATATTTCGCGAGCGCCCGCAATTTACTGACCAGCGACAACAAAATTCCCACCTGTTCAAAATGTGACCCCTATTATAGTGTATCAGATTGATCCCAAACCCCACCCCATGGAATACGTTTCCCTCTCTCTCCAATTTAATACTGGGTGATTTATGGGGGTGAAGAAAACAATGAAATAGAAAAAATAAAATATTTTAAAATTTTGTTTAAAAGAGAGCCTCAAAACCAAATATGGTTTAAACTGCTCCTTAAAACATATACTTTATATTGGGAGAAAATTCATTCATCTCAAAATACGGAAAAATAGGAATTATTGGACATTTCCTCCGTTTTTTAAAAGTTGCAATTTTATACTTTTTTTAGCCTCCGAATGTTCTCATACCTCCCTCACCTTCCCAATAATGCAATAGATTAAAATTTTTTGGTTAGCTGAAAAAACGAGACCAAAAACTCCAATAAAACGCTCAAAAATCAAATTACTCGCCCCAAGTCTCTTTTCCCTTAAACCGCGCAAATAGTCGCGCATGAGCAGACAAATTTCCCACGTGTTCAGCTTTACTATATCCAGGTGATCTCGTGTTCGTATTTTAGCCAATCAGCGCTCAGAAAGGGTTGTCCGAATAGAAATCCATTTTGATGTATTCAGTCAATTATATCTTTCATTATTCTTTATGAAACTAGTTGAACTTTTGTAATTATGTTTGGTTATGAGAACTATAGCTCTGACAAAAATATGGAATCGAAATAAAGTATATTACAGGAGATATTCAGTTGTTTTAATCATAAAATGGATTTCTATTTGACAACTAGTGCCAGTACTTTTCCGCGTATCAAGATCACCTGGATCCCATTGCTAGTACATACAATACGCACGTGACGGTAAAAGACCAGATTTATGAATGTTCTTGTTCACTAACATAGATGATGAGTTATATTGTTAGTCTAATGAGTTTCCAAACCATCTATTCTATTAAGGCCCCTGCGTGACCAAAACTTTGAAAAGTTTATAGCCCCCCTCTTCAGTATATATCGAGAACTTTCAGAGCCCCCCCCCTTTAATTTATTTATATAACAAGTAAACAACAACTACTCGAATTCCGCAGAATGGAAGATTTTCAGTTTGTTTAGAAACAAATAAAAAAATTATTTTCCAATTTCCCCATTTAGCAAAAGCCAGCAACCACTACAACATCGGAAGCCACTGTTACATTGGTAAGTTACTTACTTCAATTTTTAGGATCTCCAGTAAATGGCAGAAAAAATCTAAAATTTAATTAATTGCTAGGAAATGTCCGTTTTAACAAAATGTCGTTGCAGGAAATTTCTTATTTCTTGGAGGAAATTTTATCATTTTCTATATTGCTGGAATCCCATAGTTTGCAAGCTTGCTGTTTTAGAATTACAAATTCTTCTTGCAAATCAAAATTGTCACATTGAAGATTGCCTCCATGTCCGGCAGCCCTCGTTTTCTATAACCATAGTTAAAGTAAAGTTTTGAATTTGGGTTGTGCAGGAATTTTTATTTTCGGATTTTGCTGCCCGGAAGAAAAATATTTTTGTAGGCCTGGTGGTTATTTTTATAGACAGAAATTTTCATCTAGAAAACCCTTCTACAGACAGAGACAGACGCGCACGCACGCACGCACGCGAGCACATACCTTAATTGGCAAACATGTTTTTTGAAATACTGAAATGTTTAATTCGCTTACATTAAGAGACCTGAGGTGGTTGATGATTTCGTAAGAAATTTCCTCGTGAAAATGGAAATGAAACGGACCTTAGATTGTTTTCAGACAGAATGGTAAGTGTTGAGAAGCATTTTCCAAACATGGCGGAACATGTATTTATTCTACAAGCACATACGATATTCGTTCCACTCAAATTTTGGAAGACCTCAATTGGCTTCCAATTGCATGAACTTGATTTAAAAAACAGGGAAGCTATTATGACATTTAAAGCGTTAACCAGACAAGCGCCGGATTATCTTAGACTTAGATAATTATTTACTGAGTGTAAAAATGATTTCTATTGTCTAAGTCTAAGAAGTAACGACACTAAACTAGCACTCCCAAAACCAAGGACTAATTTCCTAAAAAGAAGTTTTTCGTATAGAGCGACAAAGTCGTGGAACGAATTATCGAGTGACATAACCAACGATTACCGAGAGCTATCAATCAATGCTTTTAAAGAGCGACTTGAAATAAGTAAATAACCAAATGATTCCATGTATATAGTTGTTTAAGTTTTTCATATTAATGTTTTCATTGTTATTTCCTTTGTAATACAGTATATTGTAATACCATTTTGTATATACACGGCCCTTTTAAAATCAGTATTGTATATAGTAGAATGTTAACACTGAATAGTCATTTGTTTATGTTTATTTAGCTTTGCCAACTAGGGCAGGGTCACCACAACAGCATATGCCAATTACTGTGGGCCCTTTTTACCTAACCCACCCTACCGTGTTAAAAGAATTTTAATAAAGAAACTCTCAAATTGACTTGACATGCGCTCTATACAGTACTGATCTCTCAAGGCCGTAGTATAGAGAGTGAAGAGATCCAATCCTAGCTGGTACTATTTTGGCACTTCTACCAAATCTATTCTTGACTGGCTATGTATTTACTTTTTGTACATATTTATGAGGTTTGCACCGCATATTTTCATTCTATTATCTCTAACCGTCATCATGCATGATCAGGTCATAAACTGAGCATTTGGATAATCGTAAATTTTTTCAGTACCGAAATTGTTTTTAAGACTTATAGTCATAGAAGTTCAAAATGTCGAATTGTTTTAATGGAAAATCCAAGAGCCACTGAAATCGAAAATATAAGCGGTTGCACACATACGCGTCCCTGCTGGAAAATCTAATAGAGATTGGATTAATATACTGTGACGGTCTGTGCCCCACTACTTGCGTCGGAACCCGCGCGTCTGAGTTGGAGCCTGGGGACGAGGCTGGTCTGTGCCAGTGTTGGTAGTGACATTAGATAGCTTAAGATCTACGACGTCGACGCCAGCTAGGACGTCAGAGCTATAAAGCATAGGACTGGGACTAGGACGTCGTCCTAAATAAATAAACTTCCACTTATATATTAAGTTTCACGACTTAGACATTTAAACTATAAATATTTACATACTTTTGAAAATGAATTTAAAAGAACCGTGTGAACCCATTACCGTTTGTTATGCTCTTGTATTTACGACGGTAAAACTCTTGTTGTGAGGTTGTCGACGTTTGGTGAACGACGAGCAAATTGAGAGAGACACATGCATACTTCAAAAACTATTACCAATTCACTTCTGCTTGCCGCCCTAAATATTTGACGTCGTAGATACTTGAGCTATCGACTTATTCAGGACGACGTCCTAGTCCCAGTCCTCTGCTTAGCCCTGACGTCCTAGCTGACGTCGACGTCGTAGATCTTAAGCTATCTAATAACACGAGAAAGCTGGGGATTGAGAGGAATTCAGCTACATGAAAAATACAATTAAAACCTCAACGTTTCGAGCGAAGAACGGCTTCGTCAGGAAGTGAACTTCTTGAGACGAAGGCTCTTTGCTCGAAATGTTTGAGTTTTACGTGTATTTTTCATGTAGTTGAATCAATCCCCAGCTTTCTCATTCATACACTTTGACTGTTTTATCAAATGTGAAGGTACGAATTACAAGAACGTGGTTTAATGAATAAAGAAGAGGTGCAAGTTGTTCCCGATATTTACATCAGGTTGGTCATTATTTATTTTGTGTCTATAAAGATAAAAGGAAATGCATTGTATCAACAGGAAAGGCAGAATTTGAAGTGGGGAAATATAATTGTTGTTGTGCTAGGTGATTGTGTTACGTTGAATTTGGTGTTCTTTTAAGAACTGGCTGATCAGTCCTTGGTGCAGTCATTTCTCTCCGACTGTTTTCTGACTAAAGAAACACAATTATGTGTTTCTTAATTAACTTTATCTTTAAAAAGACTGGTGAAAGTCAACTCAAAACATTTTACATTTACCTGCATGGCTTGGTTAATTTTAGCCACCCGTTATTTCCTATAAAATTTCAGTATTAGAACGCCTTTGAGAAGAACAGGACTAACTCCATTTATCACGAAGACACAAAGCGTTTGGTAATATATGCAAGAGCTATAGTAGTGTTATCGATATTGAACTGACATCACCTCCATCCTACATTTATGAGGGCGTTTCATCATCGGATTCTCTTTATTTCTGTAGAAATCAACATTTAGATGATTTGGTAAAATCTTTACGTGATGAAGTGAGACGATTTAAAGATGCTGCAGAGTAGGTCTTGTTGTATTTTATCTTTACTTACATTTTAAAATCTGACATTCCAGAGAACAACGAAAAGTTCGCTGTGTTGAGCGGAATTCAAACACTGGTTTCTAGATTGCCGCTCTACCAATTTGAGCTATCACAGTTTATTCAATTAGTCAATTTTTTTCAGCCTCGTACCAGGCCTGCTCTTTTCTCAGCGAGGTAGGATCGTAGAGGAATGAACCTGGGTACGAGCTTGATTTAATGTCTTATATAATCACTGCATTCTTTAGCCGTGCACGTCAGACGTATGTCCGTTTAAGAAAGGAAAGAGATTTTCACAGAATGCATCATAAGAGAGTCGTTCAGGAGAAAAATAAACTCATTACGGATCTCCGAAGGTAAGACCTATATCCAGTATATCCATTACAAAATTAAACAATAAGCACGGAGTAACCCAAGACTTGCCTGTACCCGAGATCGGTCCTTAGTCAGGTGTCACTCTTTATAGTTTTAGAGGGGGGAGGGGGGGGGGGGGCTATAGATGAAACACCGAAGTGAGTGTATACCATTTGGAAAGGTTCATCAAATAGTCCTTGGCAATGGCATGCTTAAAAATAGATATTTTTACCATTTTCACTTCTCACAGACTGAAGAAACATTATGCTTCATATGAACCAACGTTGAAAACACTCAAACAGAAATATGAGGTATGATTTGCGTACAATCGTTTTCGAAAAAAAAGGTAGGTACTACTTAATCTTTGTTTTGCATTTTATTCCTGTTAGGTTGCCTTGAAGGAAAAAATGTTAACAAAACTTGAACGAGACAGAGCAGTCGGACAGGTTGGCATTATTTTAGTTATATATTTCATATTTAACCGATTAGTTTATGCACGACAAAAACTAATTTTACGATTGAGTAGAAAGTTTGTGTGCGTACAGTATGTTTTTGTCAATGTACATAAAACATTCTACATTATACGCCGGTTTCCACAAGAAGCGTTTTCGAAACGGTACCATGCACTGGCGCCATTTTTACTGGTCGTGGGTACCGTGCCGAAAACACTTGTTGTGTAAACCGGTTTATATTACTCCCTCGATTATTCAGTAATCCAAGTTCGTAAAATTAGCGTTGAAGGATTTATGTCGTCTCTAGATTGTTGGTCTTCAAGCCACTTTCCAAAATACTGCAGAGACTGTGGAGACGGACGAAAGTCGTGGAAGCAGAGGTATTTTAAGGCTTAGGTTTGGTACCCGTACCATTTTTATTCATGTACGGACTGCCTATTTACAAAGGCTGAGCAGGGATAAATTTGGTACGGGTACCAGTTTTATCCGTGCCGTACCAAAAAGTGAGCGTATTGTAAACGAGGCTTTCTATCCTCCTACGGAATACGTATCATACATAAGCGCTATGCGAGACTTGAGAAAACGTTACTTAATATGAACACTCGTTCATTCAGATTTAACTATTGTAAGAAAAATTGACAGGCAGGCTTTGTGAATTTCAAGCGTTGTTATGCATAGTCCTTGTTGTGGAAACCGCTTGAAAGAGATTTAAATGAAATCGCTAGTAATCAGGAATAATTTATCTTACCATAGACGACCCAAACTTGAAGGTTTGGTCTCAGTGGTGGACACTGCGCGAAATATTGCGGGGTGGGGTGGGGTGGAGGTGGCGAATTTTGGTCGCCACCATGCATATGACCACTATCTTAGTTATTTAAACATTGTTGTCTTACATTTCATGCATTATATAGCTAAATCTATAGTCTACCATGCTTTCATGGTCGAAAAATAATTGTCACAGCTTTGTTACACTGTTATTCGGCTATCAATCAAAGGTTTTTCGGAAAGTATTGTGGAGGCGGTTGCTCCTCCCCCTGGCCCTTCCTAGTGTTCGCCATTGTTTGCTCTTCATTACATTTAACATGCAGATGCTGAAAATGCTGGAAGAAAGAAATCACCGGAAAAGGATGACGTTCCCAGCGGCAGTAAGCCTGTCAAACATCCAAAGGTTTGGCTAGATTACAACTATTTTGGTTAATGGTTAAAGAATCCATGACTGATTTACTTAATTGTTTGACTACTTATTAGTTACTTCCATTTATTCTCCCCTGATAAGATTACTTCACAGAAAAATTTGAACATTTTCGAAAATTGCACAAACCAATATTTTTATTTAGAAAAACGCATTACATTTACATTTTGTGGCCCAAAAGATCTATCATATCACATAGTCTTTTGCTTTAGTATTATTTAACTCTGTCCATAGCATCTGATGAATTTACTTGTCATTGAGAGATTCCTTGCATGGGCGAAACGGTTTTAACTTGAACCGATCAGGGCCATTTATGTTCATCCCACGTCTGTGTTTCTCTCAAAACGTATACCATATAAATGACATATAGATCGTCCTGGAAGATACAAATATTTATTTTTTCTGTTGTAGGACAGTACGTTTCCTCCTGATATGGGAATTAATCCACTGTTGACCCAACACAAAGGACCATCGCCACATCTCACTAGAGCTGGTGGTTTTAGACTCACCAATACCATTACTGCACACAATCTTGCTGTTAGTGCGTAAGTAGTTCATATATCATTATGATCTTGGCCTGCAGTACTGTACCATGCATCGATGGGATATTAGGGCCTCTTTATATGGAGGCGAGTTACCCGGCAAGGCGAGTTACTCGGTGGCAACGGCGAAATCCCTGCTATTATAGAAACTAATAGTAATCCCGGGTGACTGTTTACATGATGCAGCCGAGTAACTCGCCTTGGCGACTTCCCGGCAGAAAGAGGCGGGATAAATATTTTCCATGTAAACACTTTGCCCGGGAACTCGGCCTCCGAGATAGAATGCATGTGCTTTGTCATTGAAATATAATAGCTCAAAAATACATACGAATCGATAAATAAGTTTTTCTGAAATGCTCGGCGCTTATTCTTGTACTTTCACTATATTTTGTAATGTTTTTTTAGCGTTTCAAACGACTTAAATCCTTTTTGTGTTTTGGCGCCATTTCGGCGTCATGCGGCAATCATGCAGCAAATGCCGAGTAACTCGTTTCCGTATAAACAGAGCGCTTTGTCCCGCCTGGGCAGGTAACTCGCCTCCATACAAACAGGCCCTGAGAGAGGTTCATATTTGGCTTCCACTACTGCTGCCATTACCTCTCATATCAAACTCATCTTATTGGTTAATGGTCCTTTAATGATTGCGGGGATAGCGGTAGCTGAACCTCTCTATTTTAACGGTAGCCGAAGCAAAAATATAGGCATGTATTTCTGTTTAACGTTGTGGATTAGATATATCATCCTTCTCAGAAATCTTTTGCATGCAAAAGCAAGGTAACTGCGGGATATACTAACCAGAGTAAACATTAGATGAGATATATACCGATTTGGATAACAGCTAGTAAGTGTATCACTTATTTGCCAACATAATCCTGATAGATTTATCAAGTTTAAACGGACTTTTACAGCTTACCAGTTATTTTCAAAGATATGAGTGGAACACTTGTAATTCAGCGAATATCACAAAATTGTATATTTCATTTTAGCATTGCTCTTCATCCTCGCAAACAAGTGTTAGCAACGTGTAGTGATGATCACACGTGGAGAATGTGGTCTGTTCCAAGGTAGAGACAAAAAAGATCTTATTCAAGACATCTTAGGGGTTTAACGTCTTCTTTGGCGTTTATAAGAATGTGGATATTCACAGATACTCGACACCCTCAAAAGATAGCATAAACGCCAACATTTTTACTAATTCTCCTGACGAATATCAACATTTAGGATAATCAAGGAGAACTTCGTCTTTACGTATGACATAACAAGACCCGCCACTCTTCGAATGATTGATTTTCTGTTTATCATTTTAGTGGAGATATAATAATGACTGGTGAAGGACACAAGGACTGGATTGCAGATTGCGACTTTCATCCGGGGTAAATATTAACTAACTATCAATGACAAATAAATGTCATGTTACATGCATGCGTGCTACATACTAACTATTGTACAAGCTAGATGAGTACTCAGAAATAACGTCGTTGACGGTAATGGAAGTAGGCCTTGGTGATAATATACGTTCTGCGTTCGTGATTATATTTCTTTCTTCGCCTTTTCTATTTCTGGAAAAATCCCTTATAACTGATTTTCTAAATAATTTGTATTGTGCGGGCAGCTGAGTTGAAGATAATACTCCTGTGTTAATAAACTAGAGGCATACACTGTAGTGAACAAGCAATATCTCACGATGCTTAAATCCTATAGTGACAGAACATTTCCAATTTGTTTTAGTGGCGGTAATTTGGCGACTGTGTCTGGTGATGCAACAGTAAAGATCTGGGATTTCAGCAAAGCAGAATGTATTTTGACATTTACAGATCATATTCATGCAGTTTGGGGTTGTTCTTGGCATTCGTGTGGAGATTTTCTCGCCACCTGTTCCATGGATTGTACTGGGAAAATATGGGATATTAACAGGTATGATATGAAATCATTACAGCCAATATTTTGGCCGCCATATTGATTTTATTAATTCATTGTCTGACAGATGATTCATTTGTTTATCGGAATTGTTGTAGACACAACTGAGGTGAAACCATTTTTGGTGGCTCAGACTGGGAAATAAGCATAGCCTATCGTATCTTAGCAGCCCTAATTATATTGAAAAAAGAATATTATCAGTTATTGTGAGATTATAGTTCCAATAAGCAATATTTGTTTTACTCTATTTCTATATTGATTCTTCTATTTCTTAGTGAAAGATGTCGTTCAACTCTTCGTGGTCATGCTGATTCGGTAAACAGTATTACGTTTCTGCCATATTCTAATAATTTATTGACTTGCTCTGCTGACAAAACTCTCTCTTTGTGGGACGCAAGAACGGTTAGTATTGTGATAATAATTGCTTAACATGCTGTAGAAACGTATGAAAACTGAAATAAGATTTTGACGTTGTTTTCCTTTTCAGAGTTTGTGCGGTCAGACGTTCTTTGGTCACATGCATTCTATCAATCACTGTGCTTTTAACTTGAGAGTAAGTATTTTCTACACAGGGGGTATGAAAAAAGTGCACTTTTTCACCAGCAAACCCAAAATTCCGCAAATTCTGTGAAAGTAATGTGAAAAAATGTAGTTAGTATAATCACATAGGTGATTATTGAAAACTCTCCACGCTGATTGGTTGCCGTTGAGGTGATTATAACGCGATGATCACCGAAGCGATTTTCGAAATGGCGGCGAAGCCGTTTTGTCAATTAAATGACGAAGAAATGTGTATTTTATATTTTTTCCAAATAATCACCTATGAAATTATACTAAAATAATTATTCACCTCAGGTTCGGTGATTATCGTCAATAAAAACCTCGACTTCGTCTCGGTTTTTATTCACTGATAATCACCTCGCCTTCGGGGAATAATTGTTAATTAAGGGTTTTCCGATTTCTTCGACTACTCACACCAAAATGTTTCTTAAAAATAAACTGCCGAGTACGAAAGGGCTGCTTTGCCAACCGCACTAGGAATGGCTTGCGCGAATTGAATTCGTAGAAGCAAGCTTATCAAGTTTACTTTATGGCCCATGAAAGAACAATGTGCTTTAAGCCCTTCTCGGACTGTCCAGGTCACTAAAATTTGGACGTTTTCGCTGCATAAGCGTTCATGCATGATTGATTTCAATACATTTGACGAATTAGCATTTCATGCGCGATTAGATCTCTTTCAATTCATGGTCAAAACTTCAAATGCCATAAAAGTCCCCGTGTTAGCGGTCAGGCGGTAGACGTAATGCACTCATATGCAGCACATTTCAAACTTCGCCCCTGTGGATTCAATTCGCGTTTTAAATTTTCTATTTTTGTGCAGTCGGCATTTTTAATGTGATTCACAAAAACTCGGAAGTTTAATTTGAAATATGTACTGTTGTGGACAAAAAGGGCACCTAGCCATCCGGTGAATTAGGGCGCTTTCCATTGACAAGATCAGGTCAAGCAAATCGATCAAATTGTTAAATGGAACACAAAACATTCGGACTCCACACGGGTGTGATCGAAATATTTGGACCAAATAAGGTCGATTTTGGTCAGATTTTCGAAAAACCTGGACCACGTCTTTCCATCAGTACAGAGAATTTCTGGTTTGACTGGCCTTGTCATTTAATGGACGGAGCCTTAGTCTCACGTTTTGTTTGTTAACAACAATGAGTAGTACTGTAAGTTTAGGTTTATAGTAAATCTTCCAAGTGATGTCTTCAGTAAAAGTTTGTTTTGCTGAGAGTACCGTAATTAGAGACAGTGTAATGCTGGTTTAATCTGTCGTGTGCCCAAGGCAGGAATCTAAGTTTGAAGATGAATAGGCCAAAGACTAACTAGACAATACACAGGAACGCTGGAACTAGCCCATTTCATTTTCGTTTATTCATATTAATATGCGGGTTATGTTAAAATGTGGAAAGAGCTTTTCTTGTCATATTTAGGGTGACACGGTGGCTTCGTGTGATTCCTATGGTGTTATTAAATTATGGGATGTCCGTACAGTTGGCTGCCTTGCCAGTGTTGATCTTGGTCCACACCCGGCTAACCGAGTATCCTTTGATCCAAGTTGTACAGTACTGGCCGTAGCTAGCAATGATGGTTCCGTGCGAATGTATGAGGTAGCTTCAGGAAAACAATCACAACTAACTGGTCATGAAGAAGCTGTTCAGACTGTGTTGTTTGATAAAACTGGAGAGTTCTTGCTTTCTGCTGGCTCTTATGGGACTCTTAGAATTTGGTCGTGAATAGTTGTCATGGACTTTGTTCACAATATAATGTACATAAGCTTGCATTTGAAAATAATTTTTAATTTTGCTTTGGGTTCTTTCAAATCTTGTTTCAACTGTGTATAATATGTTGAGAAGACTTTATTCTTTTGAGATTCTTTTGATATACTTTAAAATAAATAGGTTACACAATAAATAACTTATTATAAACAATAATGATTGATTTTACATTCATTGTTAACGCTCATTGAACTACAAATTGAAACGCTCATTTCCATGATCAAATCATATGATTGGTTGAAACCAATCCGCGGGAAAATGAAATATTAAAAGGACTACGGGAGCTTCGAGAAGTGAGGAAATTACTCTCGATTTCAATTTGCTTTTCAAAACTGACTTCCAATGTTTACTTGTAAATTCGAAATGTTCGTTGTAAAGTTCCGAAGTTTGTTTCGAAGTTCGTTCCGATGATTTACGATATATTCAAATTTAGTAAGTTGTAATTGGCTAGTTAAGTGAACCAGCCAATCAAATCGCTTGCTATTGAATCATCGTGAATCATCGTAACGAACTTCGAAACAAACTTCGGAACTTTACAACGAACATTCCGAATTTACAAGTAAACATTGGAAGTCAGTTTTGAAAAGCAAATTGAAATCGAGAGTAATGTCAGTCAGACGTTCGGTTTTGGGCAAAATTTTGTAAGAACTTTATTTCATCAGCGCTTCAATGTTTGGGATTCAAATTTGGTTGTTCCATTAGGTCTGTCTACTTTTAAAATCCATGTTTGCATTTATCAGCAGCAAAGACACTTTGGCATTTTGAAAAAAAAAATACAAAAGTTTGAACATGCCAAAGCAGACTTTGCTTTTAAACTCAGAGAAATATAGTATAAAAAGGTCGAAACATGAATAATTTAACGTTTTTCAAGAGTAATGGCTTGTTACCTTATTTTTGGCTATTATGAGCACTTTAAATGACAGCAAAGCCAGCTATTCTTATTTTAACTGTTGAAAATTTACTAAATACGGAAAGCCTAAAAATTTACAGATCTAGAAACTTTATTTTTCAACAGAAGTTTGTAAAACGGGACTAGCACTACCTATCCCCTGACGTATTCCAGTTTAACTATCATTTAATGTCAACCCCGCTAATCATAATGGTAACACCTCCCTGGATTTATGTACTTTAAAGTGGCTAGCGTGTTTACATAAAGTTTTACCTTCCCCGCCTAACATAACTAGAGTCAAGCCAAGATCATGCCGACCTTGTTAGCTTGATTTTTCTACCTCTAAATGTCTTTCTGATATGCATGACACGATTTTAATGTATATTCACGCACGTATGATGTTAATTTCAGAAGCACCTTCATAATTTTGAAAATGACATGGTTAAACAGTATTTCTGCATTTGTCCACTTATCACAATGGTGAAAGATACCCTTAAACCTTACTATCACAATTTTCTACGTTCTCCGAACTAATACGACGACCTACGACTGACCAGCGACGGTTAATATCCCAGAATGCTCTGCAATATGGCTTCATACAGTGTAGGTAACCACAACAATAGCAGAAATAAGCCACGGCTACAATACATAGACAGTACAGAGTGATACATAGAGCTGACGTACATTTGTTGGTGGCTATCCACATCACCATGGCCAGGAACATAAACATCACTATACTGTATAACATTGACAAGGTCGTCACTGCATCGCATGATTTTGGTTTCTGCCACTAGAACAAAGGGATAAATCATGAAGTAATTCATTCTTTCTTTTCATGGGTAGAGTGCTATGGTTTATTAGGGGACAAACGCAAGCCATTTCAATGAAGAAAAATATCCTTAATTGTTTTCAGTGCCGTAGCAAGCTCGATAATTGGGGGAGGGGGCTCATATTCATATATTCGTGTTCTGCGATATTAATTTCTTTTGAAATCGATTGTTTTTATGGTCTGTGTACACGAATATATGAATATGCCCCCCCCCCCTAATTATTGAGGTTTGTATAGATGATATGCAGGCGTGCAAATGTCTTTCAGTCACACTTCGATGCCCCAACACTCTTCAGTACGAGCTGAGTTGAGCCGCCTTAAAATAACTTTCTTAAGTATAGATAGCTAACAATTTGCAGTTGTCCATTTAGATAGATATACAAGGGACGTGAAAACGTGGGTAATTTCTTTCATGGTGTTATAACGTCTTTTGTGGTTCTATAGTTTGCCATTAAAATTTATATATTAACGTTAAGAATTCAAGCGCTTTCATTGGTTGAGAGCTATGATCTATTAGAGGACAGATGCACGGAATTACGTCACACAAAACCAGGGCGCAAAACGTACCTTATCCAATAGCATTCCCTTATTTGGGGGCCATTCACAAAGGATGTCCGGCCAAATGATGGATTTTCAGACCCCCCCCTCCCCCCCTTGTCCGGCATTGTCCGAATTAGTGAACCCCCCTCCCCCCGGACATCCGCCATGCCTCGCAAAAACTCATGCAACCTTGTATATATCAAGAGTAAAAAACTTTTCTTACTTTTAGAACTTTTTTATAACTGTAAATGTGAACACAAAAACATATAAATTACTAATTAAAACAAAATCTAGTGTTAACCGCATAGTCAAAATGCCAATTTCACAATGGGAAGGACTGCTCAAAATAGAGGGAAAAAGAAATTTGTTTTTGAATTTTTTTAAATTTCGGACATCCGGATTGCTAAAGCCCCCCCCTCCCCCCCTATGTCCGAGTTTGTCCTGATTTTCCAAACCCCCCTCCCCTCGGCTCGGACATCCTTTGTGAATGGCCCCTTGTATAGATCATGTGCGCGTGATATTTGTAAAAATTTCGACTTTTTCAAATTTCCAAATGTTTGTGTGAATAAAAGGTAATCTATATTTACCTGTTTAATTCGGGTGTTTTCTTTTTATTATATAAAACAAATTAAATAGATCAGATTTTGCCGTTGTCTGTTCAGTTATAGATACACAATATGACGTCATAATGTGGAAAGAACAAACCAAAGGCCGTTGAGGCCGACTCACGGATAAGATCAAATGAAAGTGACAGAAATAATTAGAGCAGTTTGCAGTTGTTTTTGCAAACAGGGCACCGTGCGAATTTTGCCATTTCGCCCATTTGTCGTGCATGCTTCATTTGCCAAATCAGGGCGCTATAAAACACGGGCGGTGAAACGGAGATAGCGCCCCTGATCTTTGTGTGATGCGCGTACCCCCGTATACATTAAGAAAAAACTAAAGTAAAAACTGTTTTCTGCACATTCCTAAACAACTTGATGGTTTGAAGACATTGTTGAATTCATTTTCTGTATATCTGATGAAGGAAAGAGGGCTTTAAAAAGATTCATCATGAGTGAAATAAAAATTTGAAAAGGAATCGAGCTGATCGAATGTGGGCATACTCCAAAAATATTATACGAAAATTTTGGTATGAAATGGGATATTTTACTTCATAATGCGAAGGTAGGATAAACATTTTCATAGTAAGAATATTCTGACATTGCTTGGCTATTATTTTTCAATAATTATATAGCCAAAAATTGACCATGCATGCATTTAAAACAGCTAGAATTTGAAAAAAACAACTACAATTTGTTCGAACAATTTGAAAACTTAAATATATAACCGTTTTTGAGTTAACCATGAGCCGGCCTGCTCGGAATCCATTGAAAGTTCATTGTAAAGTGTTTTTTACTAATTGATTTGATTTCTATTATTGGTATAACTAACTGCCGCCGACACTCCAAAAATATTCAGTGTGAATCTTTTTTCGTGCGACTGCAGTCGTTGACATTACAGTGACAGTGTTACGGAAAACTATAAAGGCTGCAAAATACCTCCATTTTATGAAAAAAGCACAAAAAAGCCCCGTTCAATTTTACGTGAGACATAAAGCCAAGTTAAATGTCTAAAGTTTGGTGTGTTCAAATTTATCTCAACCTATCTCAACGAGGAGAAAACACTATTTTAAATACGTCCGCGCTTTGTCAAAAAAGAAAAAATGTCGTCAAAATCGAGTTCAAAATGCATGTCTTTTCCTCAACAATCGCTTCGTTCATTTTGCAAGTGAAATAGATACCAATTCTAGCAATATAAGCTGATACTAGATACTTCAATAAACATTTATAGTATGTATTTGCCAGGGTGGAAAGTTTGTAGGTTGCGCCAGGGCGTAGTAAAACACGGTCCTTTCTCAAAACGTAAACATGGCCGCATTCTCTCGGCAGTTTGTCGAGCTGACATGCTGAAATTCAAGGCTAAAAAAATATGTTTTGACAAAAAAGTCTGTCTTCTTTTAAAAAATTTCTGATATATTATGACTTGATTTCAGTTTTTACAATTTTTTAGGGGATGTTTCACACCTAGGAAAAAAACTACATGCAAAAATACAATTTTTCCGCGGTTCTTTTTCAAAACGTAAACATGGCCGTATTCTCTCGGCAGTTTGTCGAGCTGACATGTTGGAATTCAAGGCTAAAAAAATATGTTTCGACGAAAAATTCTGTCTTCTTTTGATAAATTTCTGATATATTATGACTCGATTTCAGTTTGTACAATTTTTTAGGGGATGTTTCACACCTATAAAAAAAACTACACGCAAAAATACAATTTTTCCGCGGTTCTTTTTCAAAACGTAAACATGGCCGCATCCTCGGCAGTTTGTCGAGCTGACATGCTGAAATTCAAGGCTAAAAAAATATGTTTTGATGAAAAAGTCTGTCTTCTTTTAAAAAATTTCTGATATATTATGACTTGATTTCAGTTTGTACGATTTTTTAGGGGATGTTTCACACCTAGGAAAAAAACTACATGCAAAAATACAATTTTTCCGCGGTTCTTTTTCAAAACGTAAACATGGCCTCTAAAATGGCCATATACGCTGTACTTTATCGAGCTGACATGATCTATATATTGTTTTTGAAACTAATTGTTTTTGAACTAATTATGTCTTTGACGGCTTGGGGAATGTTATTTGTATCTAAAATCAAATATTGTGGCAATATAATTAGATTGAACAATATTTAAAATGTTCCGCTTGATATTTTAAAAACTTTCGTGTTAACTTGCGTTGCTTCTCCTTGCGATACAAATGATGAACAGCACTATGTTCAAGGAAAAAAGTTATAGCAAAAAAAGTCCAAAAAAGTCCGACTCTTAATTTTAATTATTCTCAAGTATGTTAATTTGGGAAACTTTTTGTGCTATCAAATTCACCTAGGACTACCTAGAGCGTTAAAAAACTCGTATTAAAACCTGACTTTGTGCGCAAAAATAACAAATTTTGAAGGGAACAAAAATCAAAACATTTCTTAAAACATTGACATTTTACAACGCAATGCGCTTTTTGTTTATTTTAATTAAGTAAAGCTGAAGTATAATAGTGTTTCTTTCAAATTACGTTAAATAATTATGTAATAATTTAAAACTTACCTATATTTTCGTTCGTTATTTCGTAGTCTTCGGCAAATCTTTTTGTTGCCATTTTTGTGCCGTTCTTTTTGTATTTCTCGCAAAACGCGCGCTTTCGCCAGTCTCCAGCCGCATCACACATAGATCAGCGCGATTACCGCGCGTTTCCTCGCCCGTGTTTTACTACGCCCTGGCCAAATCAATAGAACGAACGCGTGCTCCAGCCCGATTTCCGGTTCTGAAAGGCCCGATTCGCAGGCCCGATTTGCTTCGCAACATCCGTGAGTCAAAAAGTGACCCACTCGTCTCGGTGGCTCGGCGTGAGTATATATATAGGAGATATATGTCTCCTGTATCTATGCTCGTGAGCCACGTTTTTGTTCTTCCCACATTATGGCGTCATACTGTGTATCCATAACTGAACAGACAACAGCAAAATGTTATCTATTTGTTAAACTTTAATCTTCCAGATTAACGAATCAGATGCGTGCTGATTAATCAGTGAAAGGAAGTGGAAGGCAAATTTAACCCTCACTTACATAACTGAACAGACAACAGCAAAATGTTATCTATTTGTTAAACTTTAATCTTCCAGATTAACGAATCAGATGCGTGCTGATTAATCAGTGAAAGGAAGTGGAAGACAAATTTAACCTTCACTTACATAACTGAACAGACAACAGCAAAATGTTATCTATTTGTTAAACTTTAATCTTCCAGATTAACGAATCAGATGCGTGCTGATTAATCAGTGAAAGGAAGTGGAAGACAAATTTAACCCTCACTTACATAACTGAACAGACAACAGCAAAATCTTATCTATTTGTTAAAAGTACTTCAGTGTATCCATAAAGTATTGACGTTGGTGTAGCATTCAATGAGGTTTGAGTATCAGAGACTCCGGAGTGAAAGGAATGATCTACTAGACTATAAACGAAAATATTTTCTGTATTACAAACTTACCTTCCAAAAAGGTTTAATTCCTTTGCAATGTATTTCCATGTTATAAAGACAAAGTTCGCATGCTTTTGATCCTTTGAAGGAAACCCACTGCAACAAGCATGTTTCATGCGCGTATTTTGTCGATCCAGAGCATAGACAAGGGGTTATAAGCTTATCAAACGTCGAGTCTCCTCCGTAACAAATCCTGCACATTTTATCGTCTTTCATATCTTCTCTGAACGTTATTGATGTTGACTCACTGTTATACAGAGAGTCATTTTCATCTTTAATAGAGTGATTTGGAGTTTCTTTCATGTAGGCTTGATCTTTAAATTGTGTGTCATCAGTGTCCATAACGGTGGACGTCTGTTATTAAAGTAAGGAAAAAATATCTGTTTATTATTGTGAATAATTTATATATCGCTGGCATTGTTTAGTACCTAAGTGTGTTTTGGTTTAGGAAAATTCCAGAAAGTGCATACCATAGATCAACGCCAGTGTCTTCTGAAGCAAAATTTTATTAGCTGGCTCAAGTTATAGGGCTCAATCCTAGACCAGGAAACCCCTCCCCCCCTAGACCCACAGCTTCCGAGTATAATTCCGCTTAGATTTTCACTAATTATTCCCAATGTAGGAATCTTCTTCACTAATTATTCTTCAATGTTGGAGCCACAGAGGATTCCCTCATTGGATAAAATAGAACCTTCAGTTATTATAAAATAGAACCTTCAATTATTATAGCTGTAATATTCTATACGTATTTGTATACTTTCCTACTGCTTCACTGCCTCGCAGCAATACAGTCAATACATATTTGCATATGTCATCATTGTGATTTTGTATATCACATCTCTGTATATGACGGAAATATCACCATATCCAAGGAATAATGTAATGTACTATGTCTCTTAGTAACTGGCAAGGCATCTCTTTATCAACATACTTAATTAACCAAGCCTATTTAGTAAATTGATAAAATATATCTGAATTAAATCTTTGCTTTCGGCTTCGCCCACGCAGTCTCTCAAGTAACGAGTCATTATGTTTTTTACTTATTTGCATACTAAAGAGTAAAGGCTAAAAAACGTTAAAGTTTAAATTTGTAATAGTTTTACTTTTATTGCTATACAGTCAGATTACAAGACGTGCAAACAAATTCAATGTCAATGACCGGTTGGGAAATAGTATATTGATTATTGGATCGTCTATTAAGAATAGAATATTTATGTAGATATTTCGGTAGTCTGTTCGTTTGCAATAATATAAAAGCTACACGAAATGTTTTACTGATGAAATGTTCCGTTTTACTTTAAGTTTTGTTTCCGATCAAAATATGTATTATGCAATTCGATGACGGAAATCTTGATCAATGAAAACCGACGTCGATTTTGCTGTTTTGAATATCTAACTTCTACTTCACAATATCTTAACGATTCAATGCTTTTAAATGCATTTTTCAGAAGCTTAAACTTATATATAAATATATATAGACTTATAGCCTGAATAATTTTGATAAATGTCACATACACAGTAAGAGGAAAGTGAACGAAGTAATTAACACTTTTTATGCCCTACATTTTGTACAGTGTCATTGTATGAAAGCTATTGTTATTTGAATAAGATTTAAAGTGGATACAAAACGTGGATAAAATTCTACATACAGAGTTACTTAACAATGCTGGTATGTAGAAACATATCTTCATTTCTTCTTCGTCGTCATCTTTTCCATCTTCAGTTGTAAGTCCTTCTTCTGAATCCATTTTATTTTGGAGCGTTGCTTATTGTTGAGCAAGCACAACAACGGGCAGACTGCAGGTTTCTTGCCAATATTAGTACACAACCCGTCTAGTATTGTTTGTCAAAACAATATGCAACCTGCTATCTCGTGTCTCACATGTGTCTCACACTGATTTTCCATAAGTCACCGATGAAAAGGTTAAAATAAAACTTAGAAGTATTGCGCCCTAGACTGAAGTTGTTACTAAAACTCTAAGATAGAGGTTGGATTGTGGTGCTAATTCCCAGACCGTACGCAGCTTCGTCCACAGGCGCTTTGATTTGCTGTGCCGTTTCGTACATGCGTCGCGCCACGAATCCGCGCGTCTGAGTTGGAGCCTGGGGACGAGGATGGACCGTACGTTAAATACCCCATCCTCGTCCCCAGGTCTTCAGGTCACGGGGACGAGGATGAAATATCCCCTTGTGTGCGAAGTGTGGAGAACAAATAACAAGAGACACTGAGACAGTATCCACCATTTGCACGAGTTACTAATCTGATTAGTTAGCCTAAGTCGAAGACAAAGTATTTCTTCTTCCACGGGAAGTTTGCATCCGTATGACCTTGATCCTAAATCTATTCCTAAACCTATTAAACCTAACGAACACACAATAGAAATAATAGATATCTTAAGTACTTAAGTATATATATGGTCCAACATATCCGTGCAAGATGAAGTACTTAACTAAGGGAAAAACATGGCGGAACAGGAGGAGGGAAGACCGATGTTTGGAAATAGGTTTTTGGTTGACAATTCTAAAGTATTTGAACATAATGCTTGGTAAATATAACTTGACTTTTAACAACCTATTCTCTTTAGCGTTATTAAAACGACAGTTCTTCACTCCTTCATAAATTTCTCAATATTTATATAGTTGATAGTTCATGCATGCTCAGTGATTTTTATCAACGTAATTAGTTACGTACAATTATAGCATATACAATGTATAGCATACAATGTACTAAATTAGTAATAATGTATTTGCCCAAATGTATTACAATAAACAGAACATTCGACCTGCAGTGGCTTGAAATGCTAGCTCGACGCATGCTCTGCTGACTGTGTCCGAACTACACCGTCAGGTCCAGCGTTGCCAACTGTAATTTTGTAAAAATCCCAAGTAAGCTCCCAAAATATCCAGAGATTCCCTAAAAAATCCCGATATTCTCACTTTTTTACATCATTATAATTTAGGTGGTTTTCGCACCAATTTCGGGTAGCATAGCCTCGTACCAGCCTCGTACTCAGGCACTATGTGTTGTTCGCACGCGTGACCTTTGTGTGGGCCGCATGGATTAATTTTATCCACGTGTGTCGTCCCGCGTGCGTGTCGCGCGTGCGTGTCGCGCGACGCTATGGCACAACAAAGCGTCTGGGTACGAGGCTGGCCTCGTACGTCATGTTGTAAAAATGAAATCTTGCATAAAATATGCAGCTCAAAAGAGTTTAAATACGAGAAGACGAACCCTGGATTTTTAACAAAATTGTTTATTAGTCAATTTCACCAAAAAATCAATTTCTAAACTTCGAACTTCGAACTTCCCTTTCTCAAAAATAAAAAAAAAATCCTGAGATTGACTTTTTAAAATAAAAATCCCCCCAAAATCCCAATTGCTTCAAAAAATCCCAAGATCTTGGGATAAAATCCCAGACTGGCAACAATGGTCAGGTCTGCATGATTGAGGACTGGAAATTATGAATTATATACTTTTCTGCTCACCCGGTTTGGAATCATTCACCTGAAAATATTTCATCCTATGTATTCCTTAGCCTCCTCCGCAGGCAACTCTTGTTTCCCACTCCTAAATGTCCCTCGGGAGAAAGGAGGGACTGCCGACAGCACATCAAGAAACAAAATATGTGTTGCCCACACAATGCAAAATTCCCATTGGTTGAAATCAATGTGCCTGTCAATCAAATCTGATATGTAGTAATTATATGCTATAAATCATTTCCAGATTGAATGTTGATTTTATCAATAAACATGACAGGCTTAGCCTCCTCCGCAGGCATCTCACCCGACGAATCGGGTGGTGGGAAAAAGTAGAACCCATAGAGAGGCCTGCGGAGGAGGCTATGACAGGCTTAGATTAACGGTTACTATTGGATAGATTTAATTGGATATAAGTAATGTTTATATGCAAAGGCGGAGCCAACTTGTGAAGAACGAAAAGTGGGCATATTTTGTTTCTTGATTTGTTGTAGGCAGTCCCTCCTTACCCCTCGCATGCCTGGGAAGCTAAACATATATATATATATATATATATATATATATATATATATATATATATATATATATATATATATATATATATATATATATATATATATATATATGTATATAATATATATATATATAGAGAGAGAGAGAGGGTTCATTGCACTGATTCGGCCCTGCTTACTGTATTATACTAGTGTAGCATATAACTGCATTCCCTCAGCAGTGTGTCAGAAAACAAAGTGTATATGTGATAGCCTGACATTGTATAGACTACTATTACTATATTATACCTCATATAAACTATTTACCAAAAATCTCAATATTCACCCAATCATATACTTTCTACTAACATCAAGTGCTCCATGAATTATATATACATAACAGACTCATGAATCTGAAATCATATACATGCATGAATCTGTACTAAATTATCCTTTTGCCTTTTTCAGCAAATGAATATATTAATAAAATTAAGAGTCTGAGCATTTTATATGTGAATTTTCGCGAGCTCTATAATTGATGATCGAGCTATTGCTCCTAGGGCAAACACTGTGCAAAAAATGTTTAAAAAATGTATGGTTTGACAAAAAACCCACACACTGATAAGAATTAATGTTGGTTAAACATTCAACATGATATGAATGTATACGAAGATTTTTGGAAGAAAGAGGTTGTCTTCGTGGTCAGAGTGCCAAAATTGAGTTGATGAGGTTATATGGGGATTAAACACTACACAACTTTTGCCTAAAACTGTCGCATGCAACATGCATACCACTTGAGTTGTACTGTTAAATCAAGCACACAACACACCCACGTTGTCAAGGTGAATTGTGTGCTTGATTTACACAGTACAAGTCAAGTTGTGAGTAGGTTGCGATAGTTTTAGGCAAAAGTTGTGCAGTGTAAATCAGTGTCTTAGTTTATGTGCACCTTCTCTCTCATAAGTGCATCCCCAATTTGATTTGTCTAGGATGGTATATTCTTAGAATATTTATTATTCTAATTGCTTTAACATTGAATATTTTGTATTCTGCAACAGGGATAATGTTGAGTGGGATAAAGAACAAGAAGAAACAGCAATAAAAGTTGTTCAAGAAAACACATCCATTAAGCTTCCTACAGACATGCAGGGTATTCATAGATAACGCTTGTTAAATTTAATCAGGGTTTGAGAGTAGAATTTTTTAATGGTATATATCCAGATTTAAACAAAACTTAAAACCTGGTATCTAAATTGTCAAAATAAGTGAACATGCTTCAGTATTTTATATTATTTGCCATGAACTCAGAACCTATTGCATCATTTTGCATGTTGTAATATGCCCATCATTGTTACAATGTCAGAACAATCAACTATATTCTTACCTAAGTGACGAAACATAGGCGTACGAGAGGGGGGGACTAGCCATAGCAACAGGGCACGCTATTCAAATTTTTAATGATTTGCATTATTCAAACGGTTATCTGATATTTTTCTACAAAGCCCTTTACGGTATAACCGACCTTGATGTCCACAACTACAGGGTGCGATAATTCAAAATTTTTAGTCGTACCCAGGGTGCGATAATTCAATATTTTTAGCCGTACCTGACTGGTACTCCAACAATTTTTGCCGAGTACTTGAGATGTACGAACTTAAAAGTCAAGGTGTACCTAAGGCTACTTCCGAGTCTTGCGTTTTACACATACGTATATAATGCACGGTCTTTGGCGGAAGAAATTAAACCTTTCTGAATTTTATATATTTAATAAACACTTATAACAAAGTTAACAACCTTGTTTGATCCCAAAATATGTCGGATGTGTGGAATTTACATTGTACAGCTAAAGTTATTGACGGTTTTGAATACCTTGGAAGGTTTGCTAGTTATTGCTAGAAGGAAAATGTAAGTACGCGAATAGCAAATTCTCGTGTACCTACGTGGTACTCGGCTAAAAACAAAGAAGTTCCAGACCGTAATTTTGGCGTACCTCTGGTACGTTGGTACGCGAATTATCGCACCCTGCCGTACCTGACTGGTACTCCAATGATTATTGCCACGTACTTGAACTTGTACAAACTTAAGACTCATGGCGTACTTAATAGTCTTTAGAATGAAGTACATAGTGTACAGGTTTCTGAAAGGTATTCATTCAGTAACTTGAAACTAGTAGTTAGATACACAAACACTACTATCGACTCTAACATTCCTTAGGCCTATCTCATCATATCAGTCCAATTATGTTTAATGGCAAGTCATGCTAGACTTGCACATATTCCAACTAAATTATGGTTTTGACTTGGGCTTGGAAAAGTCAAATGGTACAAGCAATGAAGTGAAGTGAAGTACGCAGATAGCAAGAGTTCCGCGTACCTACGTGGTACTTGACTGAAAAGACAGAAGACCAGAGCGTAATATTGGCGTACCTCCGGTACGTAAGTACGCGAATTATTGCTCCCTGCAACTATGTTTCTTTTGTTCCCCACAACCGAACTCGTCACAGCAACAATCCAAACCTTATACTCAAGACTCCTTGCTGCAATACATCCACCTACCAGGCATCATATACTAATGGACTATACATATAGAAAATTATTATTTCTGTCCTTAGAAAAGTATAATTGTGAAGCCGATCAGTTTTGGAATTCTTTTTACATGCAACATAATAATAGGTTTGTAGAAAAATACTTAATACTTTGACCAATTTCCCCCCCCCCCTCAGTGGGTCTCATAAACTTGCATTTACAGTATGGACTGTAGTTGGTCTGAACACTTTGATTCGTGTGCGCCACACATTTGACTAGAACTGCATGAACGGGTTAACAAGGATGATAAAATAATTTCTGTATCCCTTAGGTTTTTCAAAGACAGGCATTGGTTGTTTACAGAATTCCCTGAGCTCGCAGATACAAGTACAACCAGCCATGATGAAAACAGTCATGAAAGTAATGAAGATAAAGAAAATAAAGTTCTTCATTGTGGTGCTGATGCTGAAAATGTGGAATATCCTGGTTGGAAGGCTAAGAAAAGGATTTTAGAGGTGTGTTAATGTTTCTTATTGTGTTTCCCATATATGTTGTAAAGAATTATAATGATTTCCACTTTATCAAATCATGATATTTGAGAAATGTGTAGTTAATTTAATAACATATTAACCAACTTGGAAATATTGGTCATTAACAATGAAGAACAGACTTGAAAGTTGCAAATCGCAGCATGTAAACGTACAGTAGTTTTTCGTTGTACATTCACAACATTGAGAATGTTGAACATTTTTCCGTATAGAAAATGGTGGATGTTTTTTTAAATCCATATCAATGTTGACTGTTGTTTATAATTTGTTCGCAGTTGGAGCGAAATCGCGCAAAATTGCGTACTTTAGCGAAATACTTCAAGCAAATGGACCATTTGCATTATAGACTAAATTTTGATCTAGACAATCACAGCTTGAAAACAGCTTGAAAGAGCATCACAAAATTAGTAATATTGAATATTATCACAGCTTGAAAGAGCATCACAAAATTAGTAATATTCCAAAGTTTCGTTGCGAAATGTTGTAAAATGCGGATAATATAGCCATGCGAAGTTTGCCGTTTTTCAGTCATTTTGTATTACTACGCACGGGAAATTGACAGCCCAATCGGGTGTTGGGGCATCAATTTCCCGTTTGTAATACAAAATGACTGAAAATTACAAATTTCGCAAGGCTATATTATCCGCATTTTACAACATTTCGCAACGAAACTTTGGAATATTACTAATTTTGTGATGCTCTTTCAAGCTGTGATGAAATTTTTATCTAGATCAAAATTTAGTCTATAATGCAAATGGTCCATTACAGCGGACTTATATCGGTATAACTCGAAATGATTGCTACTGTAGCTTAAACTCTAAAATGAATAAAGTCACAATAATATAATATTGTTTTTTGTTTAGGTAGGATGTGGTGTTGGAAA
Source organism: Paramuricea clavata (assembly GCA_902702795.2). Lineage (NCBI taxonomy): Eukaryota > Metazoa > Cnidaria > Anthozoa > Malacalcyonacea > Plexauridae > Paramuricea > Paramuricea clavata. Next base: position 43,563 of record CACRXK020001549.1, read on the forward strand.
CACAGTTTTTCCCATTCTTGAAATTAACAAGTAAGTATAATTGAATTTAGTCTGATGGAACCGCTGCATGCAGTGTCTGCGTGCAGTATTATACCACAACGGTAAAGTGAAGACTATACATCTCAGAGTCTGTACTAACGTTCAAAAATTGTCCAAAAAAATGTCCGAGCAAAATGAAATTGATCGTAAACTTTCAAATTTGGGCGGACATGATTTTTAATTTTCGTTCTTTCTTAACTACATTCTTTTTTAACCTACACTGTATTAGTTTCAGTTAAAACAATTGTTATTTTTCTGGACAAAATGTCAGATCAATTTAGCATTCAGTCGGGCGAACTTGTACTTTGGTCGGATAATATAGACTGGTTCAGATTTGACTTCCACTACCGCTGCTATACTACCTCTCACTCTCTTAGTACTACGCATTTGATTGGTTAACCGGATATATCAACGCATATAGTAGTTGGTATTGGTCGCAATTAATGGTAGCTGAAGTCAAATCTGAATCTCTATAATGTCGGACGTCCAACTGTTATTTCAGGCTCTAATATCTATCGTGATTTATTAAATAATAATTATATTTTTGTTTCACTCGTTCTAGTGATCCTGAACTATTTGTGTACTGCTGTGACTTTTCTAGTGTGGCAATTGATTTGGTCAAGGTATAGTGTTATATCTAAATGACTAAAAAGTGTTACCGTGACTCCAGCTATTTGAACTATGAGCATAGTATTACGTAAAATGTAACTCGTTTGATAGACTATAATTTGTAGATTGTGCTGGGTGAGACCAGTGACCCCGATATTTCAAGGGGAAATCTTGCTCCGTTTAGCATAGAACATGGTATAGTATTCTAGCAAATAGTAAGAATTTCCTGTAAAAATTGACCAATATTGTTGTTCTATGACTATGACTCGTTGTTCTCAACGATCAGTTTTGGTGTGGTATTTTATTGCCCATATATATCATAGCATGTTCTTTTTAGATTTTAACTATATATTACGTATTAATCAATGTTAGTATGGCTATGGGCCTACCACAAACCTTAACAGGCTTTTATTTAAGACAAGTGGGGATTACGAGGGATAGAACTACCTGAAAAATACAAGCAAAACGAAGGCACTTCGTCGGGAAGTTAATAACGGGGTTCGGGAAAATTACATGAGCTTTTAGATTTAGTCAAAACAAAGTGTGAACAAAAAATGCAAATCACAGAACATATTAATACAACTATATGGAAAACTACAACAAACAGAAATAATATAGGCTATTAAAGAAGTATGGAATATGGTGAGAATTTAAAGTACTGTCAATGTCTGCTTTCGACAGGCAATGACAGATATACTGTAGCTAAACATACTGTTGTGAAAATGTTCTTTAATGCCACTAGGGTGGACAGTGCCGACTATGGAAATGAGAGGCATTTCATGTCTTTTGCGGCTATCATTGCTGCTATAAATGGGACAGAGGGCTCGAACCTTTATATCTGAAACAATGTGATTGCCACTATTAAAATCTATGGCAACATGCTGGTTAGCATCATTGGGTGGGGGTGCGCGTGAATGGGGCCTTGCATGGGACTTACATGATGCTGAAATGGTGGTAGCGGAATCTATAAACACACATGTTTTACATTGGGGTACCCAACAAGTAAACGTGCCATTCTCTGAGGACGAATCCTGTGGTAGGGAGCTATGAACTAGGGTTTTACAATCAACCAAATTAGACTAGTTGTTTGATACTTTAAGAAGTTTTCTTTTATCCTGTTTTTAAAGATTGTGGTCCATTCCAAATCGACTTTTTTATTAGAAAAAGTATGCTTCATAGTTATAATCTGTTCGTGTAGTATTTGATCTTGCAGACCCAAATTTTCGTAAAGGTTTATGCAAGTTGAAAACAGTGTATTACTGAGTGTTTCTTGAAACTAACAGTCAATTTTCATCATGGTATATAATTTCATGGTATATATATATTATCTTTTAGGATCATGAAGAATATGAAAATGGTCGATGTCATGGTTTTGTTTGTGATATCACTCAAGGCAACAATTTTCCTTTTCCATCTGAAAGTTTAGACATAATCCTTTTGATATTTGTACTTTCAGCTATTCATCCTGACAAGTAAGTACTGTAGGATACAGAAACATTAAATGCTGAAATATAAAATTAAAATTTGTATAATACACGAGTAATTTGTTCTAAAATTATATATTCGTCGTGCGTACAGTATAGCAAATCTTCTTGCGAAAACTATGATAACCCCTTAACCCTTGTAGGTAAACCGAGGAGACATCAAATATTTAGGGCGGCCCATTGCAGGAAGGCCATGGCTCAACAGTGTATTACGTTAATAACAACAATAACTCTAACAGTACCAGTCGCCGCCGCAGCAGCAGCAGCCGCAGGATCAGCAGAAACAGCAGCAGAAACAGCAGAAACAGCAGCAGCAGCAGGATCAGCAGCAACATAAACAGCAGCAGCACCATCAACAGTAGCATATTTAAGCAGCAACACAAAGCAACAACAACAGCAGCAGCAACAACAGGAACAGCAACAGCAACAACAACAGTAGCAACAACAACAGTAGCAACAACAACAACAACAACAGCAGCAACAACAATAGCAGCACAAAACAGCCGCAGCACCACCGCCACCACCAGGACCGCCACCAGCAGCAACAGCAGTAGCAACAACAACAGCAGCAGCACGAAGCAGCAGCAACCGCACAAAGCAGCAGCACCAGGAACAGCATAAAGCAGCAAGCACCACCATCACGACCAGCAACTCGAAGCAACATCACCACCAGCACCACGTGAGCGGAGAGATGGATGGATGGATGCAGCAATCTCTGTAATTGTTGCCACTGTGGCCAGGGACTGGTTGTTAAATTGTATAAAAAAGTGATTAAATTTAACTATGATTAAGTACATTTAGTTAACCAATCAGAATTTCTGAAAGTAGAGTTAATCACTATTTAATAAAAAAAGTGATTAAAAGCATTATACAACCAGTCCCAGGTGTTACTATAGAGCCAACTTGTAACCTTATATTTATTAACTGTTGTTCTACAGGTTTCAAGAAACGATTCAAAGACTAATCAAGGTATATTAAGCAAGCTCGCCAAGAGGGGGGGGGGGAGGTAGGGGGGATTTCCCCCGTGTCCCCAGCTCAAAAGGTGCCCCAAAAGCGACGAAGGCCCGAATTTCTTGATACAGGACTTCCAAACCGAGAATATAAATCCTAGCTGCGTCAGTATATGATAAAGCGTAATATATTGTAAACGCCGCTTCTCTTGTTTTGCAGTTATGACGTCATAGAGTCCCCTGGAATAGGTTTGGCCCTGGGCCCGCGTAACCTCTTGGCGACCCTGATATGAAGTAATGTAATTTTTTGTTATTATTTATTATTTATTAGTTAAAGATAATGATATAGTTTTGTATTTCAGCATTTAAAACCTGGTGGCAGGATTCTTTTCCGAGATTACGGCCGTTATGACATGGCTCAACTACGTTTTAAGAAAGGTACGCGTGAGTCCACGCTAGCATAGCTATATATAATGTTTGTCATAAAACAAAGCCCTTTTGTAAGTTAATACCGGAGTTTTTTTTCTGTGTTGGTGTTTGTACTCAGGTGAATATGATATTTGTGATGTTACTCTGAGTGTATATCCACACCGGGCGAGCTTGAAAAGTATGCCCGGCCACGGTGGGATATTAATATTAATACCTGAGTGTTTATATTTCTACTAAAAAATCCGCTTATCTAAATTGAAAACTTGTCAGCCACCATACAGTATCTCATTTCACTTTACTCTTTTATTTATTAGGGAAATGTTTGGCAGATAATTTCTATGTTCGTGGAGATGGCACCAGATGTTATTTCTTTACTCAAGGTGAGAGTTTTTCCAGTTAATTCATGCAGATTAATTTTAATTGCACAAACAATAAATAAAATACGTCGAAGTTGTTTTAATCTTTGGTTAGAGCTCGACAACTTGACTCTGTAGTTCAGTTGGCTAGAGCTCGACAATTGGACTCTGTAGCTCAGTTGGCTAGAGCTCGACAACTTGACTCTGTAGCTCAGTTGGTTAGAGCTCGACAACTGGACTCTGTAGCTCAGTTGGTTAGAGCTCGACAACTGGACTCTGTAGCTCAGTTGGTTAGAGCTCCACAACTGTCCTCAGTAGCTCAGTTGGTTAGAGCTCGACAACTGTCCTTTGTAGCTCAGGTGGTTAGAGCTTGACAACTGGACTCTGTAGCTCAGTTGGTTAGAGCTCGACAACTGGACTCTGTAGCTCAGTTGGTTAGAGCTCGACAACTGGCCTCTGTAGCTCAGTTGGTTAGAGCTCGACAACTGGCCTCTGTAGCTCAGTTGGTTAGAGCTCGACAACTGGACTCTGTAGCTCAGTTGGTTAGAGCTCGACAACTGGACTCGGTAGCTCGGTTGGTTAGAGCTCGACAACTGGACTCTGTAGCTCAGTTGGTTAGAGCTCGACAACTGGACTCTGTAGCTCAGTTGGTTAGAGCTCGACAACTGGACTCGGTAGCTCGGTTGGTTAGAGCTCGACAACTGGACTCTGTAGCTCAGTTGGTTAGAGCTCGACAACTGGACTCTGTAGCTCAGTTGGTTAGAGCTCGACAACTGGACTCTGTAGCTCAGTTGGCTAGAGCTCGACAACTTGACTCTGTAGTTCAGTTGGCTAGAGCGCTTCACCGGAATCGCACGGTCCCAGAGCCTATAGTTGCATTTTTCGCAGCTGCTTCTGGTTAGGTCTAAAAATCATGTATAATCTTGCGCTCGAAATATCTACAAAACCCTTCAAGTGTTTTGTTCAACGTTGTTATCTGAGAGGTCGTGGCGAAACCACATCTACTCCCTGGCATGCAGCCAAAGCCATTGTTTTCTGAGATCTTAATAGATGTTGTATTTTTAGAGGAAATAAGGAAGCTGTTTACTCAAGACGGTTTAGTGGAGGAACAAAATTATGTCGACAGACGTTTGCAAGTAAATCGAGGACGACAACTGAAAATGTATCGAATATGGATACAAGGAAAATATAGAAAACCTGAACAAGTGAGAAACTCTGCGAATGTCGATACTTGATAGCAGTGTCTTTTTACTTAAATGAACTTGATAATCTGTAAGATCATTGCAAGGATGGGTATAGATGACAGAACATAGATGTGTCATTTTACCTTGTTCACTGCAACAAGTCTTATCTTCAGACATCAACAGCATATACTACACGCATAGCCTTTGCGTTTTTGGTTATTTGATGGTTATTTTAATTTATTTTAAAGTTTTCCAAATCTTCGTTTTCACGATTTCCTGGTGTCTCATATGAATTTCTCGGAAATAGTGTAACGGCCTCAGTAGTCAGTAGATCATTTTTGGCTGAGAAATTTGGAACCGATCTGTCGGCCATGAGGCCGTGAAAAATATCCTTGAATACTGAGTCTAGCATACTTTCTATCCTAATTGGAGTAAATGCTTTTACTCGTCCTTATAAATCCGCCACTTTGTCAAAATTAGTGACAAAATATATATTTAAAAAGCTAAGTTGTAACAATCTTAGATAACATATTTATCAGTACAAATACATTTATAAGTACATTCAAATAACCAATTTTAACTCGTTTTATTCCCTCCATCAGTTGTAGAACGATATTCTTGCAATGCAACTGGTTCTTCCTCACGCTCTGATGTTTCCTCAGGATAGTAAGGCATAAATGGTAGAAATTTTGAGATTTTCCAGCTGTTGCCAATTCCAAAGGGTAAATCATAAACTTTAAGATCTCTCATCGCAGTACCATCCTTCTCTTTCGGCTTGATTCCTTGCCATTGGATCAATCCGCGTTCTTCTGGGGTTCCAGGAACAAGGTTATCCAATATTACGCTTAATATCCCGCCAACAGCCATGCTGGTTTTCAAGAGAACTGTGAGAATCTGATCAATTTCAACGACACCTTAATACAAAAAAAACTTTGCATTATATCTTCTGCACAACAGCTATAGCTGGTTCGTTCTCCTTGATAAGAAACAAAACATCAATCGTTTGTCAGGGCATTGGAGGATAAAGGTTAAGAATAGACATGCAAACAGCGTATCGATTGACGTCCAACACCTTCCTCTTTAAGGTTACAGAACACCTTTGAGTGTTAATTTTGCCTAAAATTTTTTTATTGGTTTCAATGAAAGCATTAGACTAGTTCTACTATCTGACCAAGTTTGAACGAAAAATGTTGAAAACTCGCAGAGTTATTTAATAAAATACATTTCGCTGCAATAAGAAAAACATTGAAAATGCAATTTTCAAATTCAGTTTTCTCCCGAAAAAGTTTACGGTAATTACTGATTTTCAAACGAGTTGTTCTCCTGCGGCTTTTAACCAATTTTTCTCAAATTTTCACAGGACATAGCTAAAGACGTCAGTTTCAAAATTGTGTTCGGCTTTTTTTAAATTTTGGGCATTTTAAAAATAAAGAGCAATTCACTCACAAACAATTCAGAAATATATTGCAGTCGTCAAAGAAATCGCTATATCAGCGGAATGACGAAATAAACAAAAATTTCCGAACACAATTTTTTAGAACAACTATTTTACTGTATAAAAATGATATTTTCATAAATATAACTTAAAACCAGCAGGAGCACAACTCAAAAGCGTAACGGTACCGCGATTTAATATTTTCCTGGATAATGCTTACATTATTTTATTGTTTGTTAACTTTACCATATTTTGCATGCACTCGGGAGAACATTTGGTGAAAATTTGATGAAAATCGGACTGATATTGAGCGCGCAGTAGCGATTTTCCGCAAAACGCCAAAAAGGGTGTCCTGTAACCTTAGAGGTAGATTATTTGGCGTCAGACAGAATAAAATCATAAAGAAGGGCGTATTTGGGCGCATCGCAGTTGTCCTGCATGTCTATGATAGGGCATTCATGAAAACTACTGGGTAACCAGTAATGGTGTTTTTTACCCTCGGTAAATAAAGTATTTTGACTTTGACTTTGTTTACACCAACAGTAACATGCACGCTCCCTATTACAAGTTGTTTACGTCTTCAGACCTATGAAATGGCTTTTTGACGACAGACCGATGATGCTTATCGTTGAATAGACCCATACAAGTCCGCTTGAGAAGTAACATAACTCAAAAGTTGTTTGTTACCTGCGCATTTGATCATATACTATAACATGTTAATTTGCGCAATATAAATATTAAATATTATTATTATTAGTATAACTCGAGTTTGCTATCATTGAATCATCCATATACCTTACCTGTGTCAATGGCGTTATCGTTCTTTTGGAAGTAATCTGGCACGGCAAAACCCATGAGGAAGGCAAATCCAATGATAAACAAGTTTCGTACGGAATTGAGATCCACATACTGTAGATTTGAAATCCCAACAGCAGTAATCATACCAAACATACAACAAAATACACCACCAACAACAGGATCAGGAATGGTAGAAAATAACGCACCAAACTTTCCAAGAATCCCTAATGTGATCATGCAGATAGCTCCGATCTGCACTACACGGCGACTACCAACCTATTAAAATATAGACTAGATTGAAACACCTCCCAATATCTGATAAAACACTTATTATATCTTTATTATATCTGATAAAACACTCCTACGCGTGCTTTAAATAGTACATATCTATTAGAATTACGATTTTTGCAGCCGTTTTAATTAAGGTGGAATGTCACCTATAATTTCCAAATACTACCAAATTTTCATTTTCTTACCTATTCAATCTGTGTTCCCGTCATTCAGGTTTATATCACAGATACTAGAAAATACATGCATGCAGAAACCCTCGCCTTGCTGACAAAACCATTGTATTTTCCGAACATGAAGTTCTAAAGTAGTTGTCATGGTAACACGATAATTTTTTAAGAATATTCTTACAAATGAAAAATCGCCTAAAAATATCACTTTTAATTACAAAATTTAAAAATTAAATGAGACTTACCTTAAGTCGAAATTTGATTGTAATTCTATGAGTCTTTGGACAAGGAAACTAAGGAGTCATGTGAGATATGCGCACGCAGATCGAATGTTCAATATTTAAAGCAACGAGTGATTTCAACAGAATAGATACCGTATAGGGGTGGGCAAGACTGAACAGGACATTTCTTGTGTATTCGCCAATCCAGTGCCCAACACTGACTTATAACCACAAACCCAAAAATGTCATGGGTGGGTGACTCCTTAGTTTCCTTGTCCAAAGACTCATAGAATTACAATCAAATTTCGACTTAAGGTAAGTCTCATTTAATTTTTAAATTCTATTTCGTCATTGGACTACGTCACTAAGGAGTCATGTGAGATATTCAAAGTGTTGGAATCACGAGAGCCATGTATAACCATTTCACAAAAGGTGAAATTGAGCTAACACTCATGGAATGGTAAATTAATTAACAGCAAAGATTGTCAATGATAATCTTCAATAATATAATGAATTAAATGCATATTTGAATGTTGTATGCATATTCGTCATGAGTATTCCCTAAAATTTTGCTTGGAACTGAACAGTATTACCAGTATTTTTCATGCTATATCCATAATGCAATACTCAAAACTCAATAGTTTAGTATTAACGCCGATAATATCACTTTACCAGGAAAATCATCAGGCCAACGACCCTTGTTCCGAGTAAACCTGTGCAAAGGAATTAGGATTCCCACTTGTGTGTGGGGCCCACATAATATCAGCAGTTTTCCAAAGTCTGTTATTTGTTAAAATTCCTCAGAGAAATTTTTTGTCGTGGTAGGTGACTTCCACACAACCACTGATTTTAGTAGCTTGTTCTACGTTCGAATGTTTAACAAATGCTCTGCAACATTGTTACTAATTAAATTAATCAAACACAGTTTATATATTAAATAAATTGGCATACTGTTCACTGTGCCAGTAATGGCCTCCCATAAGGAGTATTTCTAAATTGTATTGTAACACAATTTGCCCTTTTGCAAGTCTATAATCTGTCTGCAAGACATACTCTGTCAGAAAACATTGCACCTCTTCAGTTTTTACCACGGATGTGTAGTCAATGGTTTTTACTCTGTAGAAGGACCCATGCAGCCATATAGTTCCCTGGCTCCACAGTCATTAGAATGTTTGTAAACATTACTTGTGACATGCCCACGTTTTCGACGATGTCTTTTGCATGGTAAGTAACTGATTGGTTTTACAATGTAGTGGAAACTACATAATTGAACTATAATGAAGTATAATGAACATCATATAATTCTGATACACC